>MCJB01015928.1:309704-322129 GCA_002018475.1 Nicotiana obtusifolia
GACTAAGTGACATCACGACGCCTGTGGTGGGAATTTTGGGTCGTGACAAGAAGGGTGAGCATTCTCCGATGAATGCAATAAAATCCATTGTATCGGATAGAGAGACAACTAGTCCTGTTCAAACGGTAGCCGGTAAAGACTTATCAAATCCGTTTGTGGCTACCACTTTCCCAAAAGTGAAGATGAAGGTTCATCAAGCCAAACAAGACGAAGACTACATATGTAACGACCCAACCGGTCGTTTAGAGCTTTAGCATGTCGTTCGGCATTTTGAGGCCTTGAGTAGCTTCATTTCAGGTATTATGACTTATACGTGGGTTGGAATTGAATTACGGAATGTTCAGAGTCGATTTGGAAAGAAAATTCTAAATTCGGAAGCTTTATATTGAAAGAGTTGACTAAGGTTTGACTTTTACGTAAAAAATCTCAGAATTGGGATTTGAAGGTTCCAACAGGTTTGTATGATGATTTCAGACTTAGGCGTATGTTCGGATTGAGTATCGGGTCGCCCGGGAGCATTTCGGCGCTTATTGAAAAGTTGGCATTTTGAAGGTTTTAGTATTTCCTAAGTTTGGTTTGTGGTGGACTTTGGTATTATCAATGTATGTTTTGCGTTCCGAGCCTTGGAATAGCTTCGTATCGTGATTTGTCACTTGTGCATAAAGTTTGGCGTTATTCCAGAATGTTTTGGTATGAATCAGATGCGTTCGTCGAAGTTTGAATCTTTGGAAGTTTAAAGAAAGGTTTCGATCGTTGATTCGTAGTTTTCATGTTGTTTTGTGTGATTTGAGGCCTCGAGCAGGTTCCTGTTATGTTTTAGTAAAGGTTTGTGTAATTTGACGGGGTCCGGGGGGCCTTGGGTGTGTTTCGGATGTGTTTGGGTTGTGTCGCGCTCTTATTTGATGTTTCAACATCGTTTTTTTGGGGTATAAAGGTACTTTATTGCGAAAACTACATTTGATTTGTGATTGATTGAACCATTAGATCCTCGTAATTACGGAGCCATAGCAACAAGAATCATCGAATTCCGATATCGTATGAGAGAGTTATGACCATTACCGTGTCGGACAAAATTGCTGGTTTCTGGTGCGAAGCTTTGTTCTTTGCTAATGCGAGAGAGGTTCCGCGAACGCGAAGAAGAATTTCTGGGTTTACCAGTCAATGCAAAGGTCTCCCGTGAAGGCGATGAAGAAAAATCATCTAGACAGTGTTTTAAACCGAGAATATTTGTATTTTGGGCATATCTTGAGTTTCAGATCTCCGTTTGAGGCGATTTTTGCGGCGTTGTTCTCGTCTCAAGAAGGAGGTAAATATCTGACCTTTATTTTGAAATTTATCTATGATTATTTCCGTTTATTATTATTTTTATCCGTATTTAGATTGTAAAAATTAAGATTTTGAGCCCCAAAGTTGAGAAATGGTAAATCATTGATTTGAGAGTCGATTCATGGACAAAATTGGATGACTTTCTAGATATAGACCATATGGGTCAAGGGTAATATTTATTTTCAATAATTTTCGAATCTGAGCACGTGGACCCGAGGGTTGACTTTATTGCCTTTTCGAGTGAAGTTGGGGATTATTATAAATTGATTTATTATGAGTATTAGAGTATATTTTTTTTTGGTTTGCACATTGTTTGACTAGTTTTGGAGCTAGGGGCATCGGTTTGAGGTGTTAGAGTGGCGTTGGAGCCGGTTATGGAACTTCGGAGCGAGTCAAGTCTCCTGTCTAACACCGTGAGAGGGAATTTACCCGGTAGGTGTTATATTCTTATGCGCTACATGTTGTGGGAGCTACACACATATGAGTTGATGGGTGTTCGTGCATATGCTAGAATTCCTGATTATGTCCGGGTAGACTTAGGTTCACACCATGCTATAATTGTACTATTTGAGTTATGTTTGCTCATTTAAGCATTACGAGTTGAGACTAGACTTGCATAGGGTGATAGACTCGCAATTGTACAGATATGATGAGCTACTTGATAATCCACGGAATAATTTGTGCTTCCCTTATGAATTTCTCTTGCTTTGTGCGTATTCATTGCAATGTTTTTCTTAAATTTCATAACTCACACGTATATTCATGAGTAGGGTCAAGGACCCGTTAAAAATTCTTACTCTTATGGGATCCCGCCGTTCGCCTCGGCAGGATTATGTACCACACTCTTATGGGAGCGGGTCATTCGCCTCGACAGTATAATAGATGCATCTATGGTTCGTGCCTCTCGACCCTCTGCAGTGTACACATTATGATGGGATCGGGCTGATTGCCTTAGCAGTATCATATTCCTTCCGGGATCGGGTCGTACGATCTCGGCATAATCGTGCGTTATATTGCTAGCAGTCTGAATATTCACGAGGTTCTTCCTTCGACTGATGCCTTGCACCTTATATGGTACTTCCTTATCCGTTTGATATTGGCAGTTGATATTTCTAAGCTGTTGAGATAGAATACGAAAATGAGAAATTGATATCGTTAAACGAGATTTTGGAAGATTGTGTTAGTTAATGTTTTACCTCACTACTACTGTTGTGCTTCTTATCTGTTTATGATTCACCATGTTGATTTATTGGACCACTAGTAAGGGTCGATGTAGACCCCTCGTCACTACTTCTCCGGGGCTAGGCTAGATACTTACTGGGTACGCATTGATTTACGTACTAATGCTGCACTTTTGCAATAATTGCGCAGGATCTGACAAGTTCATTAGGTGATCATCTTGGTGCATAAGCGTAGTTGTTGACGAGAATTTATATGAGCTGTATTCCAGGCTACGCATCGCAGTCCACAGAGTCTCCATTGTACTATTTATTTTATCATGTCTTATTTACATTCTTGACAAATATTGTATTATCTTTCTACTCCTTAGTAAATGCTTATGCACTTGTGACACCCGGGTTTTCGGATATACTAGTTGATGCTTATGGTTCTGTATATTATCATCGCCTTTCATTTCACTTATAAACTACAAATTTTGTATGTTCCCATGGATTTAAAAGTGTAAATTTCATTCCTTATAAAATTTTATGATTTCGAAAGTAATAAAATGAGTAATTAAATTGATCAATCAACGTTGGCTTGCCTGACGGTGGCATTAGGAGCCATCACGACCTATAGTAGATTTTGGGTCTTGATAGCTTGGTATCAGAGCTTTAGGTTCACTTGGGTCTCACGAGTGATGAGCAAGTCTAGTAGAGTCTTGCGGATCGGTACGGTGACGTATGTACTTATCTTCGAGAGGCTACAGGGCTGTTAGGAGCACTTCCCTTCTTGATTCCTCATCATGCGATTTGATTCCTTTGAGGCTTATGCCTTTATTTCCTTCTTACTCAATCTTGTGCAACGTGGAGCTCTTGTTAGCAGTTTGGCATCGAGGAGTTGTAGTGGTACTACAGATATGGTATAGGATGTTTCTCCTTATTTATTCAGGCAGGCTATTCTCGTCGCCTTGCATAAGGGTGTTTAGTCATTTTAGCCCAGTATTTGTATTTCCTATGGTTTTGAGGCAATGCACAAATTATTATGATATTCACGCGTTATTATCATGCAGTGTTGGTGTACTGGTAGGGTGCTTGTTTATGTGTCGAGGCAGTAAATGACTCGAAAGGAGGATTTCTCAGTGCATGGTTTAGAGGTTCGGCATTTAATTCCAGCAAAAGAAAGGCAATCGGACTATGGATGTTCAGGCTTTGGTTGATGGAGCAATGCGACATGATATTTCGAGTGTGGTGGAATTCTCATTTTTGATGCGGTGTCGTCGTCCTTGTTTGAACGCATTAAGGTTCGCCAGTGTCATGGTCTTCTTCAATTTGCCTTCGGGGCAGGGTGTTGTGAAATGGTGCCTGAGAAGCGGTTGTCAGAGATGGCGGTGTGTAGCGGTTTTTGAATTGAATTGGTGTTTCTAATGTTGATGGCTCGAGAAATATGATCTTCGAGGAGGCTTAGAGTTGGTAGAAATTTATGAGTTCAGGTGCTACAGAGATAGGTTTTGATTTGAGGCAGCATTTTGGCAGCGAAAGATGAGGAAGGACATGATGGGTGGTGTCTCGCGGTGGTTGAATTGCTAGCACGTCAAGTGTGAAAAGCAGAGGTCGAGAAGTTGCTTAAAGGAGATGGTTTAACAGAAGTGGGAGTGGTAGAGTACCATATGGATTCTATGGTAGGACAGCCACCTGACTTGAGAAAAGCTTAGAGCGATTTGGGAATCATGGTGGACAATGACCAAGTCCATAAATGCCATTTGGGATGGTGGCTACTGCACTGAGGAAGGATTAATATGACAGAAAGGAGTTTGCTTGGAATGAAAAGGAGTGTAAAAGCTTGATTATCGTTATGGGATGTGACATGACTTCGATTTTGGAATGTATTATCGGACTTTCAGTTGATGTCAATGGGGAATGAATAGACTTTTACAGTTGGTAGACAAGCATCGGCTCAGGAGGGGTTTGCTGACTTCGTGGTAGTTGTAACCAGGGCAATTCATTGGATGATGTTGAAATGGAATCCCTCAAGTGGGTTATCTCCTGTGAGCGGGTTAGCGGTTGCGTGATTTTGTATGAAGTTTCTACGAAGAGTTCTACTTACTACATGATAGAAGGTCGAATATGTGATTGTGGCTGATAATTCGGAATGTTCATGAAAAGTTTAACAGGAGACTATGTGATGGTAGCTTAAAGCTAAGTGGAGGATCCTACTGTCTATGATTGGATAGTGTGATTGTTTACTTGTGTGGTTTCTGGTTATCGATGCATTGGTGGATCATTTATGACTATGAAAATTAAACATGAGGGGTAGTTCAAGCAAAGAACTTGATGACTGTGTGCTGTATTTCGCCTTATCAATTCATGTGCAGGTTTTGGGAAGACCTAGAGTTTGTGCTTCTTGTGGATGTGATTCATCCAATTGCTTCTTTAGGAGTGTTCATATGCTAACAGAGTGTTGGAGTTTGATTATATTCGGGATCAGGTCTGAGTGGGTGACTCTCAACAACGGTTGCAGTGGGTTCAAGAATATTAGGTCCGTTGTGTGGTTAAGGATCGAGTTTTTGTAGTAGGTTATGAAAGGGACTTGGAGTATTTTATGTTATCATTAGGTCTGAGGTGCAGTATTAGAGAAATGGGAGGAAACAACTTCGGATTCGTAGAGGATCTTTCAGAATGGGTGTACCAGTTGGAGGTGTTATTGTGCTTAGAAGGAGGGTATGAGATGGTTCATGGGTATTGAGATGATATGGTCCCGTGAATAGGGTCACACGTGATAAGTGTTGTTGGGTTACGTTATGTTTTGAATGGAGCTATTATTATTTCTAAGGCAAGTCAAAAGTAAATTGAAAGAAGTTGGGTCGGTTAGTAATTGTTGAATCAGCATGACTGTGGCAATGATCAGTTCCTTCGGCGTGTTAAGTTATGCATGTGGTTTGTGGTTGTACATGCAGGCTTGACATCCACCATAATTTGATTGATTTGAGAGGTATTTGATTCAAATGGCCTTTTTGTGTAAATGGATTCCGGAAGAGTTATGGCGGTTTAGACCACGACTTGAGGTTTGTATTTTCTATGGTTATGGGAATTCATTTGTGTGTTGCAATGGTTCTTCTTAAATGAGTTAAGTGAAAGGTTTCTAGCAAATGAAGTGTTTATTCTACTAGTAGTTCAGGGATTATGATTAATTCTTGTACTCTCACGTAGCGGCATGATAGGTGCGGTGAGCGGCATGAGAATTGGAAGTTGAGGATCAAGGTTACAACTTAGTATAGATAAGAGTGTCACGAGCTCGAATAAGCAGGGAAGAAATCAGATGTTCTGAGTAAGCTGCATTTTCTGTAGTGTCACTTGAGAATGGTGTCCTGTGTAAGAGGCTTTGTGTATTGAAATGCGGATACATGGCCAGTATTGTAGAAATAGCATGGTCGATGGCCATTAACATTCAGATTTTACCACCTGGTGCGGAAGGTTGTGGGAGTATATCCCACGGGAAGATCTTATAAGTGGGACGGGTTAGTCATCCGATTGTTGGAAAGTATGGAGATTCTGGTACTATCGCTAATGTGAGAAGTTTATGCTTGAAAGGCGCTCTATTCATTTGGTTGTGGACTGTGGGAGTTTGGTCCGGATTGGACGACTACTCGTGTGTGTCAGGAATAGGGCCATTGTGGATCATTGAAAAGATGTTGGTCCAATATGGTATGATCAGAATCGGCTTGAGGTCCGTTGGTGGGTCTAAAATGAATGTATGCGCTACGTCAGGTCAGATGTGTTCATTCAACATAACACTGTTTATGGAGGAGTCTTTGGGGGTTGGATGTTATTCCTATCGTCAGCTATCCCATGTAATACTATATTATGCCATGTGGGTAGTGAGACGGTTTGATTATTTGCATATGTGTTATGATCTCGTGTAGCTTGTGGTGTTGTAAGAGAAATACAGCTCTCGAGATGCAGGTCATTTATTGCACCTTAGTCATGCTTGGGTTTTTGTAGTGTATGGCGCTGTCCGTCTCCCCAGAATTATATTAAGCACTTAGCGTGCTTGTGGCCGACATTTGGGACTTTTGTAAGTACAAGAATTTTGGCTTGATCAGTGTTTCCTTATTAATTGTTATGTGTGGATCGAGTGGCACGCCGCCAAGGGTATATTCTTTGGATCGGGTGGCACGCCACCACGCGTCACAACGTTGTCATCTTTGGACTGGGTTGCACGCTGCAATAGAGTCATATTTGGATTGGGTTACATGCCGCAACGGCAAGATGTTGAGTACGGTCCCTTATGCTTATTTTGTGTGCCTTGTTTCTCATCTCTAAGATAGGTCAATAGTATTTGTTTTTGCTGTTTTATTAGTTACGCGGATTGGATGGTTCTTTTCCAGAGTTTGTTCTTCCTTATGGGTCATATTCGAGTTGTATCTTGTTGGTGCTTTGACGGTGCTGTATGAGATTTTAGACGTTGTTTGAGGTGGTTTATTGCCCGAGAAACTTGTACTGGGAGAGACGATATTATTGGGCCCGAGATCAGTGCGATTAGAGTTCTATAGGGTATATGAAAGAGAAAATATCGTTATTCAGTTGAGAATGAAGTAATGGTTCTTGTCAGGTGGAGAGACTCCATGATTTATTGATTCGGCAGGTTGTTATGTGTTTCTACATATCTCTTTCGTCATGGCAGTATTGCGAGAATTGGAACAGGGCTTATATGTGTTATGGGGTGTATTGCGGGCATCATATTCATGAAATTGCAGTTAGTGTGGTCAGAGGATGTTATTATTGGACTTATATGGTGCATGGTGTGATTTCAGCATAGGTGCATGATCATGTTTTGGTACAATGTTTAGTGATTGATGCAATATTCGTATGTTAAAATTGGGTCTCGTGGAGAATTCTAGATGTTGGAATTTGGTCCTAAGGCTCGTTAGATAAGGTTATAAGGAGGATCTTCAGTCTGGCTCGAGCTAATGTGCTCACATGGATTGCGGTGGCACGGGTAGGTGCACGAGGTGTTAAACAGTGATTTTGGACAACTCCGGAATAGTTCTTGGCACGTTCGAGGACAAACGTAAGTTTATGTGGGGAAATGTAGCTCTACCGCGTCGTTCGGCCATTTGAGGCCTCGAGTAGCTTCACTTCAGGTATTATGACTTGTACGTGCGGTCGGAATTAAATTTCGGGAAGTTCGGAATCGATTTGGAAAGAAAATTCTAAATTCGAAAGCTTTAAGTTGGAAGAGTTGACTAAGTTTTGACTTTTTAGCAAACAATCTCAGAATCGGGATTTGAAGGTTCCAATTGGTTCGTATGATGATTTCGGACTAAGGTGTATGTTCGGATTGAGTATGGGGTCGCCGGGGAGCATTTCAGCGCCTATTGTGAAAAGCTGACATTTTGAAGGTTTTAGAATTTCCTAAGTTTGTTTTGAGGTGGACTTTGGCATTATCGATGTCCGTTTGGGGTTCCGATCCTTGGAATAGCTTCGTATCGTGATTTGTCACTTGTGCGTAAAGTTTGGCGTCATTCCAGAATGTTTAAGTATGAATTGAACGCGTTCGTCGAAGTTTGAATCTTAGTAAGTTTAAAGAAAGGTTTCAATCACTGATTCGTAGTTTTGATGTTGTTTGGTGTGATTTGAGGCCTCGAGCAGGTTCGTGATAGGTTTTGGGACTGGTTTGTGTAATTGGACGGGGTCCCGGGGACCTCGGGTGTGTTTCAGATGTGTTTGGGTTGTGTCACGCTCTTATTTGATGTTTCAGCATCATTTTTTTTGGGTATAAAGGATACTTTACTGCGCAAACAACCTTTGGTTTGTGATTTATTGAACCATTAGATCCGTATCGTAATTATGGAGCCATAGCAACAATAATCGTCGAATTCTGATGTTGTATGAGAGAGTTATGACCATTTCCGTGTCAGACAAAATTACTGGTTTCCGGTGCGAATCTTTGTTCTTCGCGAATGCAAAAGAGGTTCCGCGAACGTGAAGAAGGATTTTCGGGTTGACCAGTCAATGCAAAAAATTGCTCTTCGCGAACGCGAAGGTTTTCCACGAAGGCGATGAAGAAAAATCATCTGGACAGTGTTTTGAACCGAGAATTTTAGTATTTTGGGCATATCATAAGTTCTAGAACCCCTTTTAAGGTGATTTTCGCGGTGTTATCCTCTTCTCAACAAGGGGGTAAATATTTGACCTTTATTTTGATATTTCTCCATTATTATTTCTGTTGGTTTTTATTTTTATCCGTGTTTGGAATACAGAAATTGGGATTTTGAGCCCCAAAGTTGAGAAATGGTAAATCCTTGATTTGAGAGTCGATTCATGGACGAAATTGGATGATTTTCTGGATATAGACCATATGAGTTATGGTAAACAATTATTTTCAATAATTTTCGAAATCCGGGCATGTGGCCCCGAGGATTGACTTTATTGACTTTTCGACCGAGTTGGGAATTGTTATAAATTGATTTATTATGAGTATTAGACTATACTTTTATTGGTTTGCACATTGTTTCACTAGTTTTGGGGCGACATGCATCAGTTTGAGGCGTTAGAGCGGCGTTGGAGCCAGTTATGGAACTTCGGAGCGAGGTTAGTCTCCTATCTAACCTTGTGAGGGGGAATTTACCCTGTATGTCCTATATTCTTATGCGCTAATGTTGTGGTAGCTACGCACGTATGAGGTGACGTGTGTCCATGCGTATGCAAGAATTCTTGATTATGTTCGGGTAGACTTAGGTTCATGCCATGCTATAATTGTACTATTTGAGTTATGTTTGCTCGTTTAATCCCTTATTTCGCGTTAAGACTTGAGACTAGACTTGCATAGGGTGATAGACTCGCAATTGTAGAGGTATGAAGCGCTGCTTAATAATCTGCGGAATAATTTGTGCTTCCCTTATGAATTTCTCCTGCTTTATGCGTATTCACTGCAAATTTTTCTTAAATTTCATAACTCACATGTATATTCGTGAGTGGGGTGAAGGACCCGTTAAAAATTCTTACTCTTATGGGATCGGGCCATTTGCCTCGGCAGGATTATGTACCACAATCTTATGGGAGCGGATTGTTCGCCTCGGCAGTATAATAGATGCATCTATGGTTCGTGTCGCTCGACCCTCGGCAGTGTACACGTTATTATGGGATTGGGCCGATCGCCTCAGCAGTATCATATTCCTTCTGCAATCGGGATGTACGACCTCAGCATAATCGTGCGTTATATCGCTAGCAGTCTGAATATTCACGAGGTTCTTCCTTCGACTGATGCCTTGCACCTTATATGTACTTCCTTATCCGTTTGATATTGGCAGTTGATATTTCTAAGCTGTTGAGATAGAATACGAGATTGAGAAATTGATATCGTTAAACGAGATTTTGGAAGATTGTGTTAGTTAATGTTTTACCTCACTACTACTGTTGTGCTTCTTATCTGTTTATGATTCACCATGTTGATTTATTGGACCACTAGTAAGGGTCGATGTAGACCCCTCATCACTACTTCTCCGGGGCTAGGCTAGATACTTACTGGGTACGCATTGATTTATTTAGTAATGCTGCACTTCTGCACTAATTGTGCAGGGTTTGACAGGTTCATTTTATGATTATCTTGGCGCATAGGCGCAACTGTTGAGGAGACTTTATATGAGCTGCATTCTAGGCTACGCATCGCAGTCCAAAGAGTCTCCATCGTACTATTTATTTTATCATGTCTCATTTACATTCTAGACAGATGTTGAATTATTATTGTACTCCTTAATAAATGCTCATGCACTTGTGACACCGGGTTTTTGGATATACTAGTTGATGCTTACGGTTCTGTAATTATCATCGCCTTTCATTTCTCTTATAAACTACATATTTTGTACGTTTCCGTGGATTTCAAAGTGTAAATCTCATTCCTTATTAAAATTTATGATTTTGAAAGTATTAAAATGAGTAATTAAATTGATAAATCACTGTTGGCTTGCTTGACGGCGACGTTAGGCGCCATCACGACCTATAGTGGATTTTGGGTCGTGACAGCCTAGAACATTGGTGCAAGGAGAAGCATTGAAAAAGAAAGGAATAATTTCAAAAAAGAAAAAAAATAATAAAATAGAAGATATAGTTAAGCAAACATTAGAAAAATTCTTTCAAGACTTAGACAAACAAGGCAAACATATTATCAAAAATCTCAATCCAGAAAGAAGTCCCAGTCCAGAAATTCCCAGTCCAAACATGTCCCAAAGATCAGGTGAAGATGGTAATTATGAAGATGAGAACTACCTAAACTATCAAGATGCTCAGGATCCAAATGATGATTCAGAAATGAGTTTCGACTAGATAGCTTTACATAATCTTGACACGTAGAATACAATTTAAAGAACAAAACAGAAGACAAGGCAAGAAATAGTGAAGAATCACTCTGGCACAAGAGGTACAATAATGCAAACAACATGTGAAGAAAGAAGAAACGGCGTAAAGTAGTGCTGAAAAGACTTTAGAGTCTTTTGAATGGAAAAAATAATAACAAAGTGACAAATAAAAAGGAATCACCTCTGCCAAGCCATGTGATGATAGGGCCCAATGAAGTACCTGACAAGGCTAAAAAAGAAAGGTTTCTGAATATGTTTGCAGTCCATTTTAAATTCTCTCCAAAGACTCGACTATATAAAGAGAGCAAGAATGAAGAAGAGAGACACAACTACAAGAGCCATCTGAAGTAAAAACATCCAATATTCCCTCTCCCTTTATCATCCACTATTCTCCAAAACCTTGTATCCTTTGTAAAATATTTCCCTATGTATTCTTTAGTATTTTCTATCTCAAACCTATAAATAAATAAAGCTTTATGTTTTACTGTGCAAGGTTTTTATTTCCAAGTCCAGTAAACTCTTTTGGGTTCACCAAAAAGGAAATCTCTCTTCTGTAAACATGTAAGTTACTATTTTTATCTATAAATCGTGTTAGTGTCTATTACCCCGATTTATTTATCGCTTTATATTGTATCTTATGTATTTAATTTATTAGTTGCTAGTTTGTAAATAACTAAAAAATACTCTAAGTATATGGTTATCTTTCCAACTTCGTAATAACTCTAATAGATTAACCTGTAAAATCCACCAGTTAAGATGAACCCAAAATATTGCTAGAAAAGCGCTAAAATGGGCAAATATAGTTACTACGGCCAATGTGAGGTTAAAGAAAGAGGTGTTAGGAAAAGATATATATCTTTAAAAGATTGGAGAGAGGAGATGAACAGAGTAAAAAAAAAGGAGTATATTAAGGGGTAATATCAGTTCATAATTTTGATAAAATATTAACAATACAAGCTTATAGATAGAGAGAGAGAGAGAGAGAGAGAGAGAGAGTACCGAGTAGGATTTTACAAACATAAACTTCGTTGTCACCGGCGAAAGCTCCGTTCTGGAATTGCCTAGTTGCTAAGCTTGTATTTTCAACTCAATTCATTTAATACAAAGTTGCTGGAATTTATATTTCGACATTGGAAAGCTTAACTAAGATTTGAAGCCTTCGGACACAAAGTTTCGAGACGAAGGTTTGTTGGAATCTTGAATTTGGTTGCAAAGGGAGGTAAGTGTCCGGTCTAACCTTAGCTTGAGGGATTAGGAGTTGTGTCCTATTTGTTAATTGCTTCTTGTTGAGTGCGACGTATAGGCATGGTGACGAGTATCTATACGTTGGTGTCGAGCATGACCGTGAGTCTTAAATGGACAGTTGTTGTGTTCTTAAATGATACTACGAAAGCCTTAATTGATGATTTTCGATGTTGAGCAAGAATTCAGTTTATTTATCGTGGACTTTATTCTTAGAAAACATCAGCTTTATTTGAACCACTTCTCTTTTCTCTTTTTTTTGGTGATTAAGTATATTATGACATATGAAATTAATTATGAAAAATGTTGTTCTTTTTGTCACGTCATTATATAAAAATGTGAA
>MCJB01015928.1:330758-354149 GCA_002018475.1 Nicotiana obtusifolia
GTACCGAGTAGAATTTTTATGTTGGTGGTCCTACTACTTTATGTTTGTATACACTTTTATTATTGGTATCAGAGCCAGAAGATCATAGGACCACACATTTATGAAACAACATATTTTCGCTAGATATAGAAGTTATCACCATCATTTAATATACCTCACTGTCGATAGACTTCAGGAGATCATAGAATATAGAACCGAATTAAAAGAATATCTAAATAGTCCAGAAGAAGTCGACCTAGGTATAATAAGCAACGGTAATAATTTTAATTATAAAGGATTCTTTATTAGGGAAATTCAAAGAGTTAATAATAATATTATACAAGAAAAAGAATATATTAGAACACTTAGAAGTAAAATAGAACACTTTCCTTTAGGATAGACTATATGAGACAACATCCTTTGACTAAACGAATAGCCATTAATTATTGGATTTTAAACAGAGATATAGCAGGAAAACTAGATGTCACGACCTAGAATTCCCACCTTCGGGACCGTGATGGCGCCTAACATTTCACTTGCTAGGCAAGCCAATGTTAGAGAATGTCAAACCAATTTTAATCAAGTCAAATAAGTAAAACTAATTAAACCAAAATGAAACTAAAACGGGATATGAAATGACATAAAAACCAATAATATCTAAGTACAACCCGGATCTGGAGTCACAAGTTCACGAGCTTCCAGAGTCTCTACAAATAGGGTTTGAAATAAATACAATTCTCTTTAAGGAAAAGAACAGTAAATAGGGAAAATGGAAGGGGACTTCAAGGTCTGTGGACTCCAACAGATCTACCTCGAGTCTCCGAATGCCAATCCGAGTTGATACGCCTCACGGACAGCTGAGACCAGTACCAAAATCTGCACAAAAAGTGCAGAGTGTAGTATGAGTAAAAACTACCCAATGTACTCTGTAAGTGTCGAGCCTAACCTCGGCGAGGTAGTGACGAGGCTATGATAAAACACCCACATAAATAAATCTGTACAGTCTTAAATATGCGTACAACATAACAACACATAAAGAATTAACAAGTTCTATTGGGAGGGGATATGCGAAAGGGGTACAAGATACGGTAACTACAACAGGGAATGATAATAAGAACAGTCAATAAACCTTCAACCAGCAAAATGAATAAACATAATGAATGAAACTGCACGGCACCACCCTTCGTGCCTTTACTCTCAGCCTCACCATGAAACAGTAATAATGGCACAACATCACCTTTCGTGCTTTTACTCTTAATCTCACCATAAAATGATAAATACGGCACGACATCACCCTTCGTGCTTTCACTCTCAATTTCATCATGAAACAATAGATACGGCACGACATCACCCTTCGTGCATTAACTCTCAAATATGGCATGACATCACCCGTTGTGCATTAACACTCAAATACGGCACAACATCACCCTTCGTGCGTTAACACTCTCCCTTACTATGTAACAATGCACATATAAAAACATGGAGATAGAATAAGGAAGATCAAGTCGTATGTCAACAATGGTTCCACTATACCAATCTCTACTTCAGAAACAATGCTCAACTATCACAGATACCCATTAATGCGGAAAGAACAATCAATTTAGTAATTAGCTAGTCTAAGAATGGATATTATGATCAAAGAAAGAAATAAATTACAAGGAACAAGTCCCACCCGCATGCTTTATCCCAATAACAACGCATAAGTACTCGTCACCTCACATATACGTTGTACCCCAACATTTGAACAAGTAGCACATAACCAACAAGTCCTAATCCCTCAAGTCAAGGTTAACCACGACACTTACCTCGCTGTAAAGATCAACTCAAAGCTCAACCACGGCTTTGCCTTTCAAACAAGCCTCCGAACCAACCAAATCTAGTAAATTACCAATCAAACGATTCAATATAAGCCTTATGAACTACCCACGAATGAAAAGGTTCAATTTAGATCATATTGAAAAAGTCAACAAAAGTCAACTCTTGGGCCCGCTTAGTCCAAACCCGAAGTTTAGACTAAAATCCGATTACCCATTCACCCCCGAGCCCGGTTATGTATTTTGTTTCAAAATCCAACTTCAATTTGAGGTCTAAATTCCAATTTTACAAAAATCCCTAATTCATTCCAAACCCTTAATTTCCACCATGAAAATCCTAGATTCTAGGGTTCTCTAGGTTTGAAATTCTGAAAGAATGAAAGTAATCCCGTCTAACTCAACTTCTACCCAGTTGCAGAAGTTGCAATTGAGACAACTTGTTCGCAATTGCGACAAAGAGGTTGCAATTGCGAACTCCTCTCAGAATCCCAGTAATCGCATTTGCGATAAAATGCCTCGCAAACGCGAACCCAGATGCCTCGCAAACGCGGACCTTTCTTCGCAAATGCGCAGCTCATTACAAAAGGTGCTAAGTCGCGAGTGCGACTCTGCCTTTGCAAAAGCGGAAATGGCAAGTTCGCAATTGCGAACTTTTACCTCGCAAATGTGAGGACCCCCAGCCATGCCCCCGCTCGTGATCTGCAGTAGACACCAAAAACATCTATGAATTCTAAGTCCAATCTACTTCGTAGCCTATCCGAAACCCACCTGAGCCTCGGGGCTCCAAACCAAACATGCACACAAGTCCAAAAATATCATACGAACTTGCTCGCATGATCAAATCGCTAAAATAACATCTAGAACTATGAATCGGATACCAAGTCAAATGAATTTTTTCAAGAAAACTTGTGAACTTCTATTTTTAACAACCGGATGTCCGAATCATGTCAAACCAACTCCGTTTCTCACCAAATTTGGCAGACAAGTCATAAATACAGTAATGGACCTATACCGAGTTCCGGAACTAAAATACGGACCTGGTATCAACAAAGTCAAACATTGGTCGAACCTTTAGATTCATTAAGCCTTTAAACAATAAATGTTCGACAAAAAGCGATAACTCGAGTTAGGGACCTCCGAATTCGATTTCGGGCATACGCTTAGGTCCCGAATCACGATATGGGACCATCAAAATACGGATCCGGGTCTGTTTGCTCAAAATGTTGACAGAAGCCAACTCAAATGGATTTTTAAGGCAAAATTTCATATTTTATCAATTTTGAACAGAAAAGCCTTTCGGAAAAATACTCAAACTTTGCACGCAAATCGTAGAAGGCTAAAATGAGATATTTGAGGTTTCGAAATATAGAATTAAGGTTTAAAACTCTGGATGACCTATCGGGTCATCACACTAGAATTAATAAAAATACTCAAAAGAGTTAAAAGACTCTTAAAAGCAACCTTAGAATTAGCCCAACAAATAAAAGAATCAGAATTAAGAATTCATTCAACACCAAATCTATTAGTACAAAATATTATTAGTGAAGAAAATATATCAGCTTTAGATTGTGAAATACAAGGATTAGAAAGTAATATAATTTCACAAGAGCAAAGGATACAATTCTTTTAAGAAATGAAAATTTTGGATACCACTAGGATAATTAAATTAGATAAATTAAAGAATCTAGAATATTTAGAATTAAAAACATATCTAGAAAAGAAATACAGAATATTAAAAGGGAATTCTATTATAAGGTGTTATTTCAGCAACGGAGAACATATATAACATACAGACAACAAGCAATATAATACATTGGTAGATCTAATAATTAATTTTAGTGAAAAATCGCAAGAAAATAATAAAACCATAATAAGAACAATAGATATAATAGAATCTCTACAAAACAAACAAAGAAAAATTTTGAAAAAAGTAGAACAAAATTTGACTTTTTAAAATCACAAGAATTAGAGATAGATAGAAAAATACAGTTTTTAAATAATAAATTTAATCTAGAAAAAATATCTGAATAAAACGAAATAGAAATACCAAAAGAATTCGAAATTCAAACAACTAAGTTAGTAGAAAAAAATAACGCATCAGGTAGAAGCATTGATAAGTGATATAAGTGCATTAAAAGAAACAGTGGAAACACTAAAAGAAATTTCTCTTTCATGAACAATGTAGACCCAATATATGATAAAGCCTTACAATTTACAATAAAATTTCAGCCTAACCCAGAAGGATTTACAGACCACATTCCTCAAGGAAGATCAGATCAGATAAAAATTAAATAAAATAATACTATAATAACATTACTATATTAGATAAGATTATTAGAGACAAAGAAGTATAAACTGAAATAGAAATTCCAAAAAATAGAGAAGTTAAAGAGTTAGTTGAACAACTAAAAAGAGTAGAAATAACTCCTAAAAAAGATAGACCTAACTTAGCAAGAAAAACTCAAAAATGGACCTTTTTTCAAGTAGGACTAGAACAACAAACGGCGAAAGACCCAGAGTAAGCTTTTCAGACAATATAATTAGTAACAATATGTTATCACGAATCATGACCAAAAAAAGGCAAGAAGAAAATCAACAGTTAGATGAAATAATAGATATAGATAAAGATATACAGATTTTCCAACAAAATTAACTAAGGTTACTCAATCCAAAAATATTATATGATGTAGGATATTTTTCAAATAACTTGCAATTATATAGACATTATCGAGAAGAGCAATTATCAGCCATAGGAAATAAAATTGCAACTGTAAATTTGATTAATCCTGAATAAATAAGACAAATGAGAAACTATAACCGGATTTTAATGCATATGGGATTAATAGTAATAGAATAAAAAGGACTAACTAGAAAGAACTTAGGAACTAAAGTATTGGTTGTAATATATGATGACAAATGGTCAGATTTAAAGAAATCTATAATAGGCATAAAGGAAGTAGATATGACAAATAATGGAGGAATATTTTACATAAGCCCAGATTTTATGATAAACATGACAAAATTTAAAAAAGTATTAAAATAGGAATACAGACTAAGGGATATGAAGAAATGAATAATGGAAATAATTTATTAATATGTGTAGGGTTCATAGGAGAAATGGCAATTAGTAGTAACACAATTTAAAATAAAAGTAGACGATGTAGTAGAAGTAACGGGAAATAAAGGAATAAAATTAATAAAACCCATAAAAATAAACTCAGAAGAATATGCAGGATTATAATGAAATTCAGACGATTTTGCAAAACCAAAAATACTAAAATCAGAATCTCATTTAATGTGTATAAACTCTAAAGGTGAAACCTCAACTAGCTTTACAGATTATACATATTCTAATCAAAAGGAATTAGATGATGAAACTGAAAGTACATTAGAAAACACTGAATTTATGAACGTAGAAATAACACAAAATGACTTTGAAGTAGATATATCCTTAGAAGAAGCACGAGAACTCACTAAGAAAGATAAAAACTATAACTTTTCAATGTAAAGGATATAAACAAGGGAGACTAACCTTAGAAGAAATAGAAGAACATTATAAAAATTGTGAATTAAGAACATACAATTGGGGATATAGAGCATAAAGTATCTCACAAAAGAAACTAGAAAATTTTGATAAAATTCTGGAGGAACTGCAAGATAGTTACGACAATCAAGAAACGGATTCATTATTAAGCCAAAAAGAATTAATGGAGTCAACCATTCTAGTCCCAGTCCATTCCAAAGAACAACTCAACAAAGTACAATAGATACTAGTACAGGAAATGTACCTAGCAGAAGGGTATATAGAATGGGACAAGAAGTAGATACAGAAAATATAAGACCAGCAGGAAAAAGAAAGCCTATAGAGGAACCTATTCGGTTACAAGGAGGTAGTAAAGGAAATTTTTTAAATATAGCGGCTCATGATCCACAAATGTGAAACTCCGTAATAGATCTTTGGAAAGGAATAGTAGTAGCAGACTATATAAAAACCTATCATGAGACAAATACAGAAACAATGTATAAATACATGGAAACTTTCTTAGGATAATCAACAAAAGGATTATGGGTGTCAAGAAAAATCCACTATAGGTCGTGATGGCGCCTAACGCCGCCGTCAGGCAAGCCAATGTTAATTTATCAATTTATTTACTCATTTTATTACTTTCGAGATCATAGTCTTCATTACTTAAATAGCATACAAAAATAGAATTTACAGGGTAAAGGATAATAACCACGTGAACTACAATAACGAACAGCTAGTAGGAACCCCCAAAATCCGGTGTCACAAGTGAATTCTAAGGAGTGCAATAATAATACAATACATATCCTGAATGTAGTAAGACAAAATAAAATGAATAATATAATGGAGACTCAGTGGACTGGATGCATAGACTTGAATGCAGTTCACATAAAGACCCCTCAATGGGTGCACCTACACGCCAAGATGATTACCAAATGAACCTGTCAGATCATGCACATTTAGTGCAGAAGTGCAGCATGAGTACGTAAATGAACGCGTACCCAGTAAGTATCTAGCCGAACCCCGAAGAAATAGTAACAAGAGGTCGACATCGATACTTACTAGAGGTCGTACAAAGCAATAAATAATTCATAAGCAGATATGAAGCACAAAGCAATAATGGGGTAAATCTGTAAGTTACATAATTTTTCAAATTTTTTTTAAAGGTAAGAATTTCTCATTCTTGTATTCTACCTCAACAGGTCAGATGTATCAAGTGGCAGTATCAAACGGATAAGGAATATCATATAAAATGTCAATCATCCGTGAAAGGATAATCTCGTGAATATTCGGACTGCCAGCGATATAACGCACGATTATGCCGAGGTCGTTTGGCCCGATCCAGAATAATGTGTACACTACCAAGAGTCAAGCGGCATGAATTATAGCTGCATCTATTATACTGACGAGGTGTTCGGCCCGCTCCAAGAGAAAGGAAGGTAGTTATCGAATTACGAGACAAGTGCTTACAACACAGTACATCGGCACAATATTAAATATATCCCTTTACATTTATCAAATATCTTGACAACAACTCAACGTGATAAAACTCGACCTAATATATTTATATGTTTCTAAATCAATTTCAGTTAAAATTTCAAATAATTAAGCTTGCCAAAATGAGTCCAAACAATTCAAATATTACATGATAAAGTCCTAAGTCTACCCAGACATAAACATGCTTTAGCTACGTATGGACTCTCGTCACCTCGTGCGCACGTAGCACCACAACTAGTTGCACATAACAATAAATATCACCTAGGGGCAGTTTCCCTCTCACAAGGTTAGACAGCAAACTTACCTCACTCCGAAGTTCCATAACAGGTTCCAAGGCCTCCCTAACACCTCAAACCAAAGCCCGTCGTTCCAAAGCTATTAAACATGTGTAAACCAACCAAAATATATTCTAATACCCATAATTAATATATTTAAAAAGTTCCCAACTCCACTCGACAAGTCGATAAAATCAGCTCTCGGGCCCACGTGCCTAGATTCCGAAATATTTTAAAGATAAACTTTAACAACACCACGAATTCAAATATATCATTTATCCCTAATTTCATTTCCAAAATCGTGGTCAAAATCCAAAAAAAACTAATTTTTAGGTTTCTTTCAAAATCCCACAATTTCTACCAATTTCCATGTTTCAATCCATATATAATCCATGTATTTCACTAACATAATGTGGGAGTTACTTACCTTAGATTAGATGATGAAAACCCCCCTTTGAAGAGCTCCGAAAATCGCCCAAACCATGTGGAAAATGGGTGAAATTAACCAAAACCCCGATTTAAAACAAGTCTGCCCAGCCACTTCCTTTTTCGCGTTCGGGTAAAACGCCTCGCGATCGCAAAGGCCAAATGCCTCTGCCACCAAAATTTCCTCTTTGTGTTCGCGTCACCTAGGCTGCGTTCATGATGTCTCTAAGTCTTGATACTTCGCGTTTGCGGTCACACAGCCGCGTCGCGAAGGAATAACACTTCCAGGCCCCCAGATCCCCTTTCCTTCTTTGCGTTCGCGACCTCTATGTCGCGTTCGCGTAGCTACTCCAGGTCCTCTTCCGCGTTCGCGACCCCTATGTCGCGTTCGCGATGAACAAAAATCAACAGCCCAAAAATCCTTCTTCGCGAACACGTGAGACCCTTGACGTTCAAAAGCACAACACCAAACATTAGCACCAGCAATTGCAAAACAAGGAAAAATGCTCTGAAACCATCTCGAAACACACCCGATGCCCCCGAGACGCCGTCCAATTATACCAACCAGTCCCAATACATGACACGAACCTGCTCGAGGCCTCAAATCACATCAAACAACATCAAAACTACGAATCGACGATGGAAACCTTTCTTTAACTTTCAAACTTCCAAACGTTGACGAATGCGCCGAATCATATCAAAACATTCCAGAATGACGCCAAACTTTGCTTGCAAGTCACAAGTCACGATACGAATCTATTCTAAGGCTCGGAATCCCAAAAGGACATTGATAACATAAAAATCCATTTCAAACCTAGCTTTGAAAAATTCTTAAACCTTCAAAATGCCAATATTCCATAATAAGAACCGAAATACCCCCGGGCGACCCGATACTCAACACGAACATATGCCCAAGTCTGAAATCATCATATGAATTTGTTGGAACCATCAAATCCTGGTTCTGAGGTTGTTTACTCAAACGTCACATCTTAGTCAATTATTCCAACTTAAAGTTTCCAAAATTAAAATTTTCTTTCCAAATCAAATCTCGAATTTCCTGAAATTCAATTCCGACCACACGTACAAGTCAGAATACCTGAAGTGAAGCTACTCAAGGCCTCAAACTGCCGAATGATGCGCTAGGGCTCAAAACGATCGGTCGGGTTGTTACATTCTCCCCCACTTAAACATACGTTCGTCCTCGAACGTGCTAAGAACTGCTCCGGAGCGGTCCAGAATCAGTGTGCAACACCTTGTGCACCTACCCGTGCCACCACAATCCAGTTGAACACATTAGCTCGATTCAGACTGAAGATCCTCCTGCTTATTTTGTCAATAAGCTTTAGAACCAAATTCCAACCTCCGAATTTCTATACAAGACCTACTAACATACGAACACCTTACCAATCACCACACACCATACCAAAACACGATCATACACCTTTTGCTGAATTCACACGCTGAATTCATATGCCCATAATAACATCCTCCGACCACAATAGCTGTAATTTCACAAATACGATGCCCGTAATATATATCATGACGTACATAAATCATATTCTAACTCTCGCAATACTGCCACGATGAAAGAGACGTGTAGAAAGTCATAACCACCTGCCGAATCAATAACTCATAGAGTCTTTCCTCCTGACAAGAACTATTACCTCATTTTGAACTGAATCACGATATTTCCCTTTAATGTACTTTATATAAATCTAATTGCACTAATTTTAGGTCCAATAATCTCGTCTCACCCAGTACAAGTTGCTCAGGCAATAGCCACCTCAAACACTGACTCAGATCTCATATGACGCCATCAAGGTGCCGACAAGCTACAACTCAAATATGGCACATAAGGAGGAACAAACTCTAGGAAAGAATTACCCATCCCGTGTAACGAATAAAACGATCGAACAGATGTTATGAGCCCTTCGCATAGGATGAGAAACAAAATATGCAGGAATAGATATAGGGAACTGTACTTAATATGACACTGTTGTGGCATGAAACCCGATCCAAATAACGTACCCGTGGCGGCGTGCCACCCGATCCACTCATAACAATAAATAAGGGCATACCCCTTAAGCCAAAATGCTTCTACCTACGGAATACCGAATATCGGCCACAAGCACGCCAAGTGCAAAAATACAACTCTGGGGAGACGGATAGCGCAATATGCCACAAAACCCAAGCACGACTAAGGTGCGATAAATGACCAGCATCTCGAGAGCCATCTTGCTCATATGAAACCACAAGCTACACGGGACCCCAACACACGTGCGAATAATCAAGTCGTATCAATCCGGCACAATAGAGATTTACATGGAATAGCTGACAATGGGAATAACATCCAATGACCGATGACTCCTCTGTAAGTAATGCTATGACGAATGAACACGTACGACCTGACGTAGGGCACACATTCACATTAGGGCCACCAACGGACCTCAAACCGATTCCGATCATACCACACTGGGACGATAACCTTCCGAGGATCCACAATGGCCCTATTCATGGCACATAAGAACAATTGTCACATCCAAAATAAACTCACACGGTCCACAACCCAAGGAATAGAACGCCTCTCAGGCATAAACTCTCGCATTAACGATAGTACCATAATCTTCATACTTGGTTTCCAATTGTTAACAATCAAGTGATTAATATGCCACACTTATACAAATCTCCCCGTGGGGTATGCTCCCACGACCTTCCACTTATGTAGCAAGTCCCCACATCCATACCACCAACCATACTAATTCCGTAAAGCAAATCACAATCCGCAAATCAATACACAATGCCTTCTCTACAGAACACCATTCTCAGGCGACACTAAGATAATGCCAGCTTACTCTAAATATCTTAATTTATCCCTGCTCATCCGAGCTCGTGACGTTCTTATCAACACCGAACTGCAACCTTGATTCTCAACTTCATATTCCTATGCCGCTCACTACACCTATCACGCCGCTACGCAAGAATACAAGAATTCCTCATAACCCCTGAATTACTAGTAGAATAACACTTTATTGGCTAGAAACCTTTCACTTAGCTCATTTCAGAAGAACCAATGCAACATGCAACTGAATTCCCAAACCGCAGAAAATACAAACCTCAAGTCGTGATCTACACTGCCATGATTCTTCCGGAAATTCATATACACCAGAAAAGCAATTTGAATCAAATACGTCCCAAATCAATCAAGTTATGGTGGATGCCGAGCACGGACGTATAACCACAAACCACATGTATAAATTCACACGCCGAAGGAACTGATCGTTGCAACAATCATGCTGATTCAACCATTACTAACCAAACCAACCTCTTCAAATTCACTCTTGACTTGACTTAAAAATATAATAGCTCCATTCACAATGTAATAAACTCAATCTGCACTCATCCCGAGTGACCCGAATTGCAAAACCACATCGTCTCAATACCCATGAATCATCTCATACCTCCTTACGTGCACAATAATATCTCTAACTGGTGCACCCATTCTACAAGACCTTCCGCGCATCTGAAGCTATTTCTTCCTTTCCACCAATATTGCACCGCATACCCGATGATAACATAGAACATTCCAAGTCCCCTTCATAATCCACTGTGAATACTGGATCCTTAACCACACAACGGACCAGAAATCCTTAGGCACTACACTTTAATTCTTGAACCCACTAGAACCATTGTTGAGAGTCACCCACTCTGACCTGGTCAAGAATATAACCAAACCTCAATGCTCTGCTAGCACATGAACACCCTCTCAAAAAAGAAATGGCTGAATTCGTTTCCTTGTACATTATATCCACAAGAAGCATAAACTCTGAGTCTTCCCAAATCCTGCACCTCAATCAATAAGGCGACGTATATTACACATTCATCGATTTCCTTGTTCGACTTACTCTTGACATTTCCTTTTTCTTAGCCATAAACAATCCACCAATACACCGATAACCACAAACCGCACAAGCAGACAACCACACGATCCAGTCGTAGATGGTGGGGCTCCTCCACTTAGCTTTAAGCTACCACCACATAATGTAGAGCCTATAACGATTCCTCCTTCTCAATTACAATGATCTCGCACCGTTAACCCGCCAAATTTCTCGAAGTCTTTTATTAAGCTTTTCATGAACATTCAAAATCCATCAGTCACAATTACCTATTCGACCTCTTACCAGGTAGCAAGTAGTATTCTTCGCAAAAGCTTCATCAACATCACGCAACTGCTAACCTGCTCACAGGAGATAACCCACCTGTGGAATTTCTTACCGACATCTTCCAACGACGTTGCACTAGGTACAACCACTATCAAATTACTAAACTCTCCTGAGCCCATGCTCACCCACAAACTATACAAGTCCGTTCATTCCCCATTGACATAAACTAAAAGTGCGACAACACATTCCAAACTCCTTTCTGCCATATTCAGTCTTCTCTGTATAGTAACTATCATTCCAAATAAAATCTGTAGACCAAATCACCTTCCATCACGATTTCCAAACCGTTCTAAACTTTCTCAAGGCACGGGGCTACCCTACCATAGAATCCATATGCTAATTTTCCACTCTTACTTCGGTTAAATCATCTTCTTTAAGCAACTACTCGACCTCTGTTGTTCGTACTTGACCTGCTAGAAATTCAACTACCACGAGACACTTCCCGCCATGCCCTCCCTCATACTTTGCTACCGAACTGCTTCTTCATACCAAATCCACATCTGTAGCACCTGAACTAATGAATTGCTACGAACTCTAAACTTCCTGGAAGATCATCCTTCTCGAGCCATCAGCATTAGAATCACCAATTCGGTTCGGAATCGCTACATACCGCTATCACTAACAATCGCGTCTTAGGCACCATTTCACAACGCCCTGCCTGAAAATCAAAGAAGACCATAACACCGGTAAATCCTTAATGCATTAAAATAAGGACGACGACACCTGAACATCCATAGTCCGATTTGCCTTTCCTTTGCTAGAATTAAATGTTGAACCTCTAAATCACGCACTGAGAAACCCTCCTTTTGAGCCATTCACTGCTGCGATTCACAAATAAGCACTCTACCATTACATCAATACTGTTCGATAACGACGCATGAACATCATAGCAATCTATGCATAGCCTCAAAACCATAGGCAATATAGCTACTGAGCTGAAATGAAAGAACATTCTTCCGCAAGACGACGATAATAGTACGCTCGAATACGCAGGGAAAAAAGAACATCTTGCACCACGTTTGCAGTACCAATACAACTACCAGACGCCCAATTGACAACAATTGCTCAACGTCGCGTAAGATTGTGTAGGAAGGAAACAAAGGAACAACCTCAATGAAATCAAACCGCACGATAAGGAAAGTAAGAAGGGAAGTGCTAGCCTCGTCTCCATACCGATCCACAAGACTCTACTAGACTTGCTCATGATTCATGAGACCTAAGTGAACCTAATGCTCTGATACCAAGCTGTCATGACCCAAAATCCACTATATGTCGTAATGGCGCCTAACACCGCCATCAGGGAAGCCAAGGTTTATTTATCAATTTATTTACTCATTTTATTACTTTCAAGATCATAATCTCCATTACTTTAAAAAATGGAATTTACAGGGTAAAGGATAATAACCATGTGAACTACAATAACGAACAACTAGTAGGAACCCCCAAACCCTAGTGTCATAAGTGCATGAGCATTTTTCAAGGAGTGCAATAATAATACAACACTGTCTCGTGTGTAGTGAGATAGAATGAAATGAACAGTACAATGGAGACTTGGTGGACTGCGATGTGTAGCCTGGAATGCAGCTCACATAAAGTTCCCTCAACGGGCGCGCCAACGCGCCAAAATGATCACCAAATGAAGCGGTCAGATCATGCACGTTTAGTGCAGAAGTGCAGCATGAGTACGTAAACCCACACGTACACAGTAAGTATCTAGCCTAACCCCGAGGAAGTAGTGATGAGGGGTCGACATCGACACTTACTAGAGGTCTTATAATGCAATAAATAATTCATAAGCAGATATGAAGCACAAAGCAATAATAGGGTAAATCTATAAGTTACATAATTTTTCAAAATGTTTTTTTTAAAGGTAAGAATTTCTCATTCTTGTATTCTACCTCAATAGCTCAGATGTATCAAGTGCCAGTATCAAACGGATAAGGAATACCATATAAAATGCCAGTCATCAGTGGAAGGATAATCTCGTGAATATTCAGACTACCAGCGATATAACACACGATTACGTCGAGGTCATTCGGCCTGATCTAGAATAATGTGTACACTGCCGAAGGTCAAGCGGCATGAACCATTGATGCATAACTTATAGTGCCGAGACATTCGGTCCGCTCCACAAGAAAAGAAGGAAGTTATCGAATAACGAGACACGTGCTTACAACACAGTACATGGGCACAATAATAAATGCACCCCTTTACATTTATCAAATATCTTGGAAACAACTCAACATGATAAAACTTGGCCTAATATATTTATATATTTCTAAATCAATTTCAGTTAAAATATTTATTAATTAAGCTAGCAAAATGAGTCCAAACAATTCAAATATTACATGATAAAGTCCTAACTCTACCCAGACATAAACATGCTTTAGCTACGTACGGACTCTCGTCACCTCGTGCGTACGTAGCACCCACAACTAGTTGCATATAACAATAAATATCACCTAGGGGGTACTTTCCCCTCACAAGGTTAGACAGGAGGCTTACCTCGCTTTGAAATTCCATAACCGGTTCCAAAGCCTCCCTAACACCTCAAACTAAAGCCCATCGATCCAAAGCTATTCAAACAATGTGCTAACCAATCAGAATAAATTCTAATACCCATAATTAATCAATTTAAACAATTCCCAACTATGCTCGAAAAGTCGATAACATCAGCCCTTGGGCCTATGTACCGGGATTCCGAAATTGTTTGAGGATAAACTTTACCGACAACACCACGAATTCCAATATATTACTTATTCGTAATTCCATTTCCAAAATCGTGGTCAAAATCCCAAAAAACCAATTTCTAGGTTTCTTTCAAAATCCCACAATTTCTACCAATTTCCATGTTTAAATCCACATATAATCCATGTATTTCACTAACATAATGTGGGAGTTACTTACCTTGGATTAGATGATGAAAATCCCCCTTTGAAGAGCTCCAAAATCGCCCAAACCATGTGGAAAATGGGTCAAATTAATCAAAACCCCGATGTAAAACAAGTCTGCCCAGCCACTTCCTTTTTCGCGTTCGCGTAAAATGCCTCGCGATCGCAAAGGCCAAATGCCTCAGCCACAAAAGTTTCCTCTTCGTGTTTGCGTCACGTAGGCCGCGTTCGTGATGTATCCAAGTCTTGATGCTTTGCATTTGCGGTCACACAGCCGCGCTCGCGAAGGCTTTACACTTCCAGGCCCCCAGCTCCCCTTTCCTTCTTTGCGTTCGCGACCTCCACGTCGCGTTCGTGTAGCTGCTCCAGGTCCTCTTCCGCGTTCGCGACCCCTGTGTCGTGTTCGCGATGAACAAAAATCAACAGGCCAAAATCTGTTTCGTGAACGCGTAAGACCCTTCACGTTATAAAGCACAACACCAGACACCAGCACCAGTTGTTGCAAAACAAGGAAAAATTCTCTGAAACCATCTCGAAACACACCCGAGGCCCCCGAGACGCCGTCCAATCATACCAACCAGTCCCAATGCATGACAGAAACCTGCTCAAGGCCTCAAATCACATCAAACAACATCTAAACTACGAATCAATGATGGAAACCTTTCTTTTACTTTCAAACTTTCAAACTTCGACCAACGCGTCCGAATCATATCAAAATACACCGGAATGACGCCAAACTTTGTGTGCAAGTCACAAGTCACGATACGAGCCTATTCCAAGGCTCAGAATCCCAAATGGACATCGATAACATAAAATCCATTTCAAACAAAACTTTGAAAAATTCTTAAACCTTCAAAATTCCAACATTCCATAATAAGCGCCGAAATACCCCCGGGCGACCCGATACCCGACTCGAACATATGCCCAAGTCCGAAATCATCATACGAACCTAATGGAACCATAAAATCCCGGTAATGAGATTGTTTACTCAAAAGTCACACCTTAGTCAATTTTTCCAGCTTAAAGTTTCCAAAATTAGATTTTTCTTTCCAAATCAAATCCCGAACTTCCCGAAATTCAATTCTGACCACACGTACAGGTTACAATACCTGAAGTGAAGCTACTCAAGCCCTCAAACCACTGAACGACGTGCCAGGGCTCAAAACGACCGTTCGGGTCATTATAATGGAATCCTACAAGTCTGAATTCCCGCAAGAATTTCAAGCCTTAATTGCAATGGCACCAAATCCTTATAATTTTACAAATAAAATACATAGTATAATAAAAGGAGAAAATCCAAACAGTGGATTGGTCATATTACAAAAAAATGCATTAATAAGACTAGAACAATTAAGTATAAGTAGTTGGCATTCTATAAAAAAATTCTTAAATGATTAATAAATGAGATAGAAACAGAAATACTAGATTTAGGAGAAATACAGGCAACCACATTAGTAAATATATCTGAATAATGTAATCATAGGTTTGAGATAAATAAAGGATTAGACAGTAATTAATGTTTTATATGTAAATTGTAATGACTCGACCAGTCGTTTTAAGCTCTAGCGCATCGTTCGCTGGTTTGAGGCCTTGAGTAGCTTCACTTGAGCTATTATGACTTGTAAGTGTGGTCAGAATTTAATTTCGGGAAGTTTGGGATTTGATTTGGAAAGATAATTCTAATTTCGAAAGCTTTAAGTTGAAAGAATTGACTAAGGTTTGACTTATGAGTAAACGACCTCGAAATCGGGATTCAATGGTTCCAATAGGTTCATATGATGATTTCGGACTTGGGCATATGTTTGAGTTGAGTATCGAATCACCCGGGAGCATTTCGACGCTTATTATGGAAGGTTGGTATTTTAAAAGTTTAAGAAATTCTTAAGGGTAACTTGAAGTGCATTTTAATGTTATCGATGTCCGTTTGGGGTTCCGAGACTTGGAATAGCTTTGCTATGTCCTTTATGACTTGTGTGCAAAATTTGATATCAATCGGGCTTGATTTAATAGGTTTCGGCATCGAATGTAGAAGTTTGAAGTTTTAAAGTTCACCAGGCTTGAATCGATGCGCAAATTCGTAGTTTTAGCGTTGCTTGATGTGATTTAAAGGCTCGACTAAGTTCAAATGATATTTTAGGACTGGTTGGTATATTTGGTTGAGGTCCCGAGAGGCCTCGCGTTGATTCCGGATGATTAACGGATCAAAGGTTGAAGTTGTGAGATTGCTGAAGACTGGGTTCTGCTGGTGTAACCACACCTGCGGAGCTTTGATCGTAGGTGCGAGCTCATAGGTGTAGGATGGGTTGTGCAGATGCGGAGGAATGGACTGGGGGACTGTGGAGTGCAGATGCGGTAGGAATTCCGCAGGTGCGGACTCGCACCTGTGCTACTAGGGTCGCAGAAGCGGAAGCAGGGGTGATGAGGCTGGTCCGCAGAAGCGGGTTTGTTCGCGTAGATGTTCGCCTGCAGAAGCAGGACTTGACTGGAGAAGCAGTTGGGTGGCTTAGTGACCTCCACAGATGCGAAGAGTGGACCGCAAATGTGGTGCTGCAGAAGCGGCTCATGTGGCCGCATAAGCGAAAGGACGCTGGGCAGTAAGGTTTTTATAAAAAATGGCACTTGGTTGGGGAGATTTTGGAGAGCTTCAAGGGGAGATATTCATCAAGAAATAGAAGATAAGTGATTCCCACCTATTACAAGTTAAATACATGGGTTGTATAGGGAATTAAACATGGAAATTAGTAGGAATTTTGGGGTTTTTGGTAGAAAACCTAGAATTTGGTATTTTTGGACTTTGACCACGAAATTGGACATGGAATTTGGAATAGTTTATATATTTTAGTTCGTGGTGTTATGGGTAAAGTTTATATTCGAAAATTTTTAGAATCCGGGCACGTGGGCCTAGGGTTGATTTTTATAGACTTTTCGAGCGGAGTTGGGAATTGTTTAAATTGATTAATAATGAGTATTAGAATATATTTTGACTGGTTTGCGCATTGTTTGAATTGTTTTGGATTGACGGACATGGGTTTGAGGTGTTGGAAAGGCCTTGGAGCCGGTTTTGGAACTTCGGAGCGAGGTAAGTCTCCTGTCTAACTCTGTGAGGGGGAACTACCCCTAAATGATGTATTTGTTATATGTTACTTGTTGCGGGGGCTACGTATGCACTAGGTGATGAGAGTCCGTGCCTAGCTAGATTCATGTTATGTCGGGGTAGACTTTGGTTCCCGCCATCCAATAATTGTACTATTTGAGTTGTCAATTGTCTATTAAATTCCTTTATTTTACGTTGCGACTTGAGACTAGACTTGTGTAGAGTGATAGACTTGGTATTGTAGAGATTCGATGGGCTTCATCATTAGCCACGAGATAATTGTACTATTCTTACAAATTTCTCCCATGTTGTGTGTTCTCATCGAAAGGTGTCCCTTTTTTTCAAACTTTATAACTCACACGTCTATTCGTAAGTGGGGTTAAGGACCCGTCAAAGCTTTTTATTCTAACGGAATCAGGCCGTTCGCCTCGGCAAGATAGATACATCTATGGTTCATGCCTTTTGACCCACGGCAGTGCGCACACTATGATGGATCGGGCTGTACGCCTCGGTAGGATTTATGTACCACACTCTCATGGGAGTGGGCTGTTCACCTCGGCAATAAAATACATGTATCTATGGTTTGGCAATGTAATAATGGATCGGGCTGTACCCTTCAACATTTTTTTTAAATACTCTTATGAAATCATGAGTAATAATTGAAAAGAAGCCAGCATATCTGTGAGCTTTTCCTGATTGAACTGTGATGACCTATCTGATAAGGTCCATTATATATACTCCGATTGAGGAGGTAGCTACTAGCTGAGAGTTTGAGTTACTGCCCAGAGGAGGATTGTACCACGTATTATACTTGTTACTTCATTTATTTTCTCTGGTTCACATCTGTTTACTTCTACTGTATTTGTCTTATTGGACCACTAGTAAGTGTTGATGTCAACCCCTCGTCACTACTTCTCTGGGGTTAGGCTAGATACTTACTGGGTACGCGTTGATTTACATACTCATACTACACTTGTTGCACTTTTTGTGTAGGTAATCATATGTCCGGTGGACTTTGGACGCAGAGGTGCGGCCATTTCGGGGATTTACCGTGAGCTGCATTTCATGTTATGATTCGCAGTCTGTAGAGTCTCCATCAGAGTTATTTATAATTTTTCTGTCTAACTTGTATTCCAGAAAGATGTTATATTTTATTATATTTCTTAGTTGATGCCCATGCACTTGTGACACCAGGTTTTCGGGGTTCCTACGGGTTGTTCACTATTGTAGTTCGTGTAAATTCTATTTCACACTATTTCATTAATCAAAATTATGATTTTAAGGTACTAGAATAAGTAATTAAATTGACTAATCACTGTTGGCTTGCCTGACGGCGGTGTTAGGCGTCATCACGACCACTCGTGGATTTTGGGTCGTGACAGCTTGGTATCCTAGTAAAAATAATAGAGCTAAGTGCAGATTATGTTACTTTGAGGGATGCGTTATATGCATAGAAATAAAATATGAAATAAAATTATATAAAGAAGAATGTAAAGAGATAAAAAAAAATAATACAAAAATTCGAAAAAGGAAAGGAAAAATTGGAAGAAAATAAAGAAAATATAGCAGAACTCATATACGATGAAGAATTAATGAGTATAGAAAATAATACATTAATATGTAATGAAGACAAAAAATTAAGTACAATAAAAATACTTGCAAGAATCAAGATAGAGGATTATGAAATAGAAACAATGGTCTTAGTAGATTCTGGATGTACAAGATGCATAATAAATAAAAAAATAGTCCCACCAAATCTAATTAAAACTTAAGGTAAACCAGTAGCAGCAATGCAAATGGACGAAACACATAATATATATAGACATTATGTAGATAAATCGAAAATTAGTTTTATAAACACATGTCTAGATTTTTACAAGCCTAGTTACAAGGTAGACAAAATATGGGTAAGAGACTTAAATATAAATGCAGATTTTGTATTAGGATTAAGTTTCATTCAACATAATAATGGTAGTTGTTTGCTAAGTAGAGAGGAAGTAATATTTTTTACTCATACACCGGTACAAACAATAAATAATGAAATTAAAATAAGAAGACGCCAGAAATTAGACCAGAAAGACCTGCACAAAGAACTAAAAGAATGTTGTAAAGAGTGTAAAAATAAAAATACATGTTGTAAAATAAAAGAAGAGTCTAAGTTCTACTATTAGAAGATAATGAGAATCAAGATGTATTAGAAAAAGATTATACCTTGATAGATGTTGAAACAAATTTATATAATTTTAAAACAGGAATAGGAAAAAATAGGAATAATAAAAAATCAAAAGGATTTAGAAGATATAATAAGAAAATTAGATGAAATAGAGATCATAGGAGAAAAACCTAGGGTATATAGAATGGGACAAGAAGTAGAAACAGAAAATATAAGACCAGCAGGAAAAAGAATGCCTATAAAGGAACCTATTCGGTTACAAGAAAGAGGTAGTAAAGGGAAAATATTAAAAATATAGTAGCTCATGATCCACAAATGTGGAACTCAGTAACAGATCTTTGGAAAGGAATAGTAGTAGCAGACTATATAAAAACTTATCATGAGACAGATACAGAAACAATGTATAAATACATGAAAACCTTAGGAGAATCAACAAAAGAATTATGGGAAGCCTACAAGTCTGAATTCCCACAAGAATTACAGGACCACACGTTTATGAAACAACATATTTTTGCTAGATATATAAGTTATCACCATCATTTAATATACCTCACTCTCGATAGACTTCAGGAGATCATAGAACATAGAACCGAATTAGAAGAATATCTAAATAGTCTAGAAGAAGTCGACCTACATATAATAAGCAACGGTAATAATTTTAATTATAAAGGATTCCTTATTAGGGAAATTCAAAGAGTTAATAATAGTATTATGCAAGAAAAAGAATATATTAGAACACTTAGAAGTAAAATAGAACATTTTCCTTTAGGATAGACTATATGAGACAACAACCTTTGACTAAATGAATAGCCTTTAATTATTGAATTTTAAACAGAGATATAGCAGAAAAATTAGAATTAATAAAAGTACTCAAAAAAGTTAAAAGACTCTTAAAAGCAACCTTAGAATTAGCCCAACAAATAAAAGAATCAGAATTAAGAATTCATCTAACACCAAATCTATTAGTACCAAATATTATTAGTGAAGAAAACATATCAGCTTTAGATTGAGAAATACAAGGATTAGAAAGTAATATAATTTCACAAGAGCAAAGGATACAATTCTTTAAGAAAAGAAAATTTTGGATACCACTAGGATAATTAAAATAGGTAAATTAAAGAATCTAGAATATTTAGACTTAAGAATATATCCAGAAAAAAAAAATACAGAATATTAAAAGACAATTTCATTATAAGGTGTAATTTCAGCAGTGGAGAACATATATTACATACAGACGACAAGAAATATAATATATTGGTAGATCTAATAATTAATTTTGGTGAAAACTTGCAAGAAAATAATAAAACCATTATAAGAACAATAGATATAATAGAATCTCCACAAAACAAACAAAGAAAAATTTAAGAAAAATTAGAACAAAATTTTGACATTTTAAAATCACAAGAATTAGAGATAGATGGAAAAATATAGTTTTTAAATAATAAATTTAACCTAGAAAAAATACCTACAAAAAACAAAATAGAAAAACTAATTAGAACTTTTACAAAAAAACCAAAAGAATTAGAAATTCAAACAACTATATTAGTAGAAAAAATAACGCATCAGCTAGAAGCATTAAAAAGTCATATAAGTGCACTAAAAGAAACAATAGAAACACTAAAAGAAATTTCTCTTTCATGAACAATCTAGATCCAGTATATGATAAAGCCTTACAATTTACAAAAAAGTTTCAACCTAACCCAGAATAGCATTACTATTTGTCACGACCCAAAATCTTAACCTGTCGTGATGACGCTTATCTCAATACTAGGCAAGTCGACAACTTCAATAAACCATAATTTCTTTTAAGTTTGAAAACATAATATTTGAATTCCATAGAAAATCTCACAAATTACGGACATAAAATACATTCCCAAAATCCGGTGTCACTGAGTACATGAGCATCTAAATGATAACAAAATCTAATTGATAAAAACATTGTCTAACAATATAGAATAGTACAATAACGGAAAGGAAGAGAGTCAAGGTCAGTGGACGCCCAACAGCTACCTTGATAGTCTCCAACTGATAACGCTCTGAGATCTAACTGTCGCCGTATCCGGAAGCACTTGGATCTGGACACGAGGTGTAGGGTGTAGTATGAGTACAACCAACTCAGCAAATAACAATACTAAATAAAAAACTGAAAGTAGTGACGAGCATTATAGCTAAGTCCAATTACAGTAATTTCCAACATAAGAAAATAAGCTGCTTGCAAGTTCAACAATTAAGACCCAAATAATAATTTCATATCGAGTTTGACTGAAACAGAAGATAATAACTCTCAGAATTTTTCCACAACAGGGATATATGACAACTGTAGTACAACAAAAATGAAATCAACGCATCCTCTCAGAGCAACATTCACTCAGTCCTTCCACTTGCTCAGCACTCGGCACAGAGGTGTGTACTGACTCCGGAGGGGCTCCTTCAGCCCAAGCGCTATAATCCGCATGGACAACTCATGTTCTGCACGGACAACTCACATGCTATTGCATAATATCTGGATCCGTACAAACAACTCACGTGCTGCACGGACAACTCACATGCTATTGTATAATATCTGGATCCGTACAGACAACTCACGTGCTATAGTATAATATTTCACAGTCAGGCCTTTGGCCTCACTCGATCATAAATCTCTCCAGTCTCTCAAGCTCTAAGCAATCAAGAAAATCAGCCCCAACAGAAATGATATAATGTATCAACAAGGAAAAATAGAGACTGAGATAAAATAAACAAGTATACCGTGACTGAGTACAAAACAGAAATTTAGCAGATAATTCAACATGTACAAGACCTCTGTGGGTCCTTACAGTGCCAGCACATAATCTAAACATGATTTGTGGTTCAATTTCTCTACTACATGGAGAATGTACAGATAGCAACATATTATTCAACTACACAATTCCATGGAATTTGACCGAGTCACAAATCCTACGGTGCACACCCACACGCCCGTCACCTATCATGTGCGTTACCTCAAAATCGATCACATAGCACATAATCCAGGGTTTCATACCCTCAGAACCAAATTTAGAACTGTTTCTTACCTCAAATCGTGTAATTCTTTATTTTTCTATGCCTTTGCCTCGTGCATCGGCCTCCAAATGCCTCAAATCTAGTCACAAATAATTCGATTCAGTCAATACAAATTATAGGAATTAATTCCATATGAAAATACTAATTTTCCAACAAAATCCGAAATTGCACCCCAAAAGTCACAAAATATGAATACCCATTCAACCACAAGTCCAACCATATAAATTTTACCAAATTCTACTCGACCCTCAAATCTTCGAATTAAACCCAGAGGGTTTTCACAATTTTTCAACTTCTACATTCAATGCCGAAACCTATCAATTCAAGTCCGATTGACCTAAAATTTTGCACACAAGTCATAAATGACATAATGGACCTATTCCCATTTCCAGGATCGGATTTCGACCCCGATATCAAAAAGTCAACTCCGCGGTCGAACTTCCAAGCTTAAATTTCT
>MCJB01015928.1:367681-408240 GCA_002018475.1 Nicotiana obtusifolia
CCGCCGAAATCCATAATACAAGCGTGTAGCATATCTTCTATTATCTGAATGGTGCCCTCGGACTGTCCGTCCGTCTAGGGGTAAAATGTTGTACTTAACTCAACCCGCGTGCCCAACTCTCGTTGCACTACTCTTCAAAACTGCAATGTGAACTGTGTGCCTCGATCAGAAACAATAGACACTGGCACGCCATGAAGTCTAACAATCTCACGGATATAGATTTGAGCCAGCCGCTCTGAAGAATAGGTAGTCACCACCGGAAAGAAATGCGCGGTCTTGGTCAATCGGTCCACAATCACCCAAACTGCATCAAATTTCTTCAAATTCCATGGGAGCCCAACTACAAAATCCGTGGTAACCCGCTCCCATTTCCACTTTGAAATTTCAAGTCTTTAAAGCAAACTGCCCGACCTACTATTTCAAGCACCGAGACACATACTCTACTATATCTTTCTTCATTCTCCTCCACCAATAGTGCTGCCTCAAATACTAATACATATTAGCGGCAACCAGATGAATGGAATAATGCGAACTGTGGGCCTCCTCAAGAATCAATTCACATAACCCATCCACATTGGGCATACAAATCCGACCCTGCATCCGCAATACCCTATCGTCTCCAATAGAAACCTCCTTGGCATCACCGTGTTACACCGTTTCCTTAAGGAAAAGCAAATGTGGGTTGTCATACTGACGCTCTCTAATGCGCTCATACAAAGAAGACCGACAAACCACGCAAGCAAGAACTCGGTTAGGCTCCAAAACATCTAACCTCATGAACTGATTGGCCAAGCCCTGAACATCCGATGCTATTGGTCTCTCACCAACTGGAATATATGCAAGGCTATCCACACTCTCCGCCTTTCTACTCAAGGCATCAGCCACCACATTGGCCTTCTCAGAATGATAAAAAATAGTGATATCATAGTCTTTTAACAGCTCTAACCACCTCCGCTGCCTCAAATTCAGATCCTTCTAATTAAATAAGTGATATAACCTCCGATGATATGTAAATGCCTCACAAGACACGCCGTAGAGATAATGCAATCTTGAGCTTCTGAAAGCTCTCCTCACACTCATCAGACCACTGGAAAAGGGGACCATTTCTAGGTCAATCTAGTCAAAGGTGCAGTAATGGACGAGAAACCCTTTAAAAAATGGCAATAATATCTGGCCAAACCAATAAAACTCGGAATCTCTGTAGCCGAAGACGATCTAGGCCAACTCTGAACTGCCTCAATCTTCTTCCGATCCACCTTGATTCCCTCACTAGACACCACATGCCCTAAGAACGCTACAAAATCGAGCCAAAACTCACACTTAGAGAATTCAGCATATAGCTTCTTCTCCCTCGGCATCTAGAATACAATCCTCAAATGTTGCTCATGATCCTCCTGGCTGCATGAGTACAACAGTATATCATCAATGAATACAATGAAAAAAGAATCAAGATTTTTCTGGAATACATTGTTCATCAGATACATAAAGGCTGCTGGGGCGTTGGTCTGCTCAAAAGACATCCCAAGAAACTCGTAGTGACCATAACGCATCCTAAATGTTGTATTTAGAATATTAGAGTCCCAATCTTCAACTGGTGATACCCAGACCTCAAAATAAATCTTAGAGAACACTCTAGCACCCTGAAGCTGGTCAAATAAGTCATCAATACGCGGTAATGGATACCTGTTCTTAATTGTAACTTTGTTCAAATACCTGTAATCAATGCACTTTCGCATAGTACCATCCTTCTTCTTCACAAACAGAACCGGTGCACCCTAAGGTGACATATTAGGCCTAATGAATCCCTTATCAAGTCGCTCCTGAAGCTGTTCTTTCAATTCCTTCAACTCTGCTAGTGCCATTTGATATGATAGAATAGAGATAGGCTGAGTGCCCGACACCAGATGAATACCAAAATCAATATCCCTATCAGGTGGCATGCTAGGTAGGTCTACAAGAAACACATATGTATATTCTCTCACTATCGGAACAGACTCAACAATAGGAGTATCAATACCAACATCCCTCACAAAGGCCAAATATGCCAAAAATCCCTTCACAACCATACATTGAGCCTTTAATATGAATCACTCTACTAGGAACATAGTCCAGAGAACCTCTCCACTCAATCCTAGGCAATCTTGACATTAACAATGTCATGGTCTTATCCTGATAATCCATAATAGTATGACATTGTGACAACCAATCCATGCCGAAAATCACATCAATATCAACCATGCAAAGAAGTAAAATATCAACTCTTGTTTCTAATCCTCCAATAGTAACCACACACGATCGATACACGCGGTTCATAATAATAGAATCACCCACCTGTGTAAATACATGAACAGGCATAACTAAGGGATCAAGGGGCATATCCAAATAACAAGCAAAGTATCATGATATATATGAATAAGTGGAACCAGGATCAAATAATATCGTAACATCCCTGTGGCATACTAAAAAATTACCTATGATCATGGCATCACAGGCGACTGACTCTAGTCTGGCTGGAAAGGCATAGCAACGGGCCTAACCACCGCCTGATCGACCTCCCCCTCTAGGGCGGCCTCGAGCTGACTGGGCCCCACCTCGAGCTGGTTGTGCGGGTGGTGTAGCTGCTGGTGCTAGAATCATAGGCTGAGATCTCTGTTGTGGAGTCCCACTCGTTAGTCTAGGGCAATCTCTCTTGAGATGACTCAAGTCTCCATACTCAGAGCAACCCCTCCTGACAGGCTACTGACCCTGATAACCCGAAGAGTTACCTGTGAAAACCTGGGCAGATGAAGCATGGTAAGAACTCTGTGCTGGAAATGCACTGAGTGATGACTGAGCTGGGCATGCATTGAACTGTGGCTAAACTGAAGAACCACGAGGAACATGACGAGCTGTCTGAACGGGTCTAAAAGAACGACCTCTACTATAGTAGGCTTGGCCTCAAGATGAGGCGCTGCCGAAACCACCTGAACTACGAGGCATTTATCCTCCCTCTCCACATGCTTCTGCCTGTGAACCAGCTCTAAGCGCCTAGCAATATCAACCACCTCGTCAAACCTCACACCCGTCGCTACCTCCTGAGCCATAATAAAGCGTAATCCATAGTTGAGGCCATCAATGAACCTCCTAATCTTCTCCCTCTCAATGGGAACCAACCATACTGCGTGACGAGCCAACTCCGAAAACCTCATCTCATATTGAGTCACTGTCATACCCTCCTGGCGTAGCTGCTCAAATAGCCTACGCAACTCCTCTCTGTGAGTCTGTGGGACAAATTTCTCTAAGAAGAGTACTAAGAATTCATTCCATGTAAGTTGCGTTGCATCAACTGGCTTGCTCAACTCATAAGCCTGCCACCATCGGCAGGCTGTCCCGTTCAGTTGAAAAGTAGTGAATGAAACCCCACTGGTGTCCAAAATACCCGTCGTGCGAAGAATCTGCTGACACCGGTCTATGAAATCCTGGTCATTCTCTGACTCTGCTCTACTGAACTCTGGAGGCTTAAGCCTCCCAAATTGCTCCAGCCTCTTTTGCTCCTCATCACTCATATGGGGACCAACCTACGCCCTAGCGGCGGCAACCGACTGAACTAGTGATACACCCGGTGTCTGGAGTCCCTAAGCTAACTGCTCTGGAGTACGGGCAGCAAGGTTTGGGAACTTGCTCTGGCCTGTGAAATGGCTGGTGCGGCTGGAACTAAGACTTCCTGGGCCAGACTCGTGCACACAATCGAAATCTAGGCTAAGGCCTCATGAAGGCAAAGAATCAATAAGCACACTACTGGTGCCTGAGCTGGTCCCACTGGCTCAAGCACATCTGGTACCTGTCCTAAGCTGGAGCAATTGGTGGCTCCACATGTTCTGCTCTGGCTGTAGTACGAGCCGCACCTCTACAGCGGCCCCGGCCTCTCGTGGTCCTAGTTGGTGGTACTGGTGGTCGTCTGCTTGATTCGTTTGCACGTGTCCTCACCATCTATGAGAGAATAGAAGGGTCAAGTTAAAAATTTTGGAAGTAACAAATTCGTACGACAAGAATACTAGAAAGTGAAGTTTCTTAATAGTTCGGTACCCTCTCGAAGATAAGTACAAACGTTTCCGTACCGATCCGCAAGACCCTATTAAACTTGCTCATGACTTATAATACTTGTGAAGCTAGGGCTTTGATATTGATTTGTCACGACCCAAAATCCCAACCCGTCATGATGGCGCCTAATACACCAGCTAAGCAAGTCGAAACATAACAATAAAGAATCAGAACAACATAAATTATTGAAATTACGTATGTCTGAAACCTCAATATAATAAAGTACTTCCAATAACTAAATGATAATACTGTTTGAACTGATACAACAATATATAAGAAAAGACAAGTCAATTGCGGCTAAGGATGCAACTTTACCTCTCGATGATCATTCCAACAAGTAAATCTACTGCTAATAATTGGTCCTCGCACCTAGATATGCACAATTAAGTGTAGATTGTAGTATGAGTACAACTGACCCAATGTACTCAATAAGTATTGTAACTAGCCTCACCGAGGTAAAAGAAGCACGAATTATAAATGATACTAGCTATAACTTGTACAGTCTCATCATTTTAACAATTGCAAAACAATAAGGAAATCAAGTCATGAAACACAAGAGGAAGCATCTGTGAGTGTATGCGTACAGTTACTCAAATACTCTGTTCAGTCAATGATTAGAATACAAATAAGATATGCAATTAAATCAGGTAATTAATCCTGAAAATTGCAAGTAATGATGAAATGCAAAATCAAAACAAACACTGGTCAGATTACCTCAACTTCTCCATATTTGTACCTAACCACTAATAAGTTTTCCTCAATATCCGCGTGTACAACATCAAGAGAAAAACATGAGAGGGAGACCCTAGGGGGATGGATCCGAACCATATGTAAGCACGGCTAATTCAACTTGCTACTAGCCCAGCGTGGTCATATTCTCATAATCACTATTTCGCCCGGTGTGGTCACAGGCATATCAGTACAATCCGCCCAGCGTGGTCACATGCATATCAACAATAATCCATCCAGCGTGATCACAGGCATAACAACACAATATGCCTGGTGTTGTAACAGGAATAACAACACAATTCATCCGGCGTGGTTACAGGCATCCAGTCCAATCATATCACACAGGAGCAAATAAACAAGAATACATGTACGTGATGAATCAATAACAGATCTCTCGCTCTAGGACTGGTATAATGACTTTCTAAAGTGTAGGCATGTGCAAAGTGTGCTATCATAGGTCAAATCGGCAATTTCATCACAGAATAGCATTTATCAAGTTCATTCAGGGATTAAACCTATATGTAGCCTCAAACATGGCTCAAATAGTTCACAACAGTGTTAAAAATATGAGAAACATTATAGTTTAAAGCTTAATAATCAATTCTAAGCATATCATAGCCTATGCACAACCCAAGCATGGATAAATACCCCCGGTGTTAGCACATAGGCTCAACCCCACACATGCGCTCACCCATAGCACATAAATATCACAAATAATTCAGGCAACTAGTGCCTCAACCAAGTGTAGATAAGATACTTACCTCAAGCAAACTAAATTAATCCCTTAACAAGCCCTTCCCGCACGTATCAACCTACAGAAGGCTCGAATCTAGCCAAAATAAGGTAATACAATTAATAAAATCTATAAGGAATTGATTCCAAATGATAAAGCTAAGATCTTTAACCAAAATTAAAATGTCAACCCAAAAAGTCCACCCCAGGCCTGTAGCTCGAAACCCAACAAATTTCACAAATTCTGAACACCTATTCGATTACGAGTCCAGCCATACCAAAATCATCAAATTCCGACCTCAACTCGACCTTCAAATATCCATTTATTATTTTTTATAAGTTTCCACAAAATCCCCCATATATTCACTTTAATTTACTAATTAGATGCTAAAAATAAAGATGGATTCTTGAAATAATAACAAATCTAAGTCAAAAATACTTACCCTGATCCAAATCTTTAAAATCCCCTCCAAATCGTCCAAAACGGAGCTCTACAATTCAAAATATGAAATAATTCTCGAACCCTTGATTTGGATTTTTATCAATCTGCCTAGTTTCTGTGAATCGTGATCGCAGGACCCATGTCGCGATCGCGAAGAATAAAAATAATCTCATCCCTCAAATGGCCTATGTGAACGCGAAGATCCAATCGCGAACGCATTCCCACATGCCTTGCCCAATTGCAAACGCGGGCTCCTCTACACGATCGTGTAAGCCTGACATCTGATGCCCCCACCTGACCTCTCCTCTAAGCGAACGTATGGACCTTCTCACGTCCGCGATGACGTGAGACTCATAAAGCTATGAGAACGCGAGCCTACTAACATGAACATGAGGCATAAATTTCCAGCTGCCAACAACAACTCTTCGCGATCGCGTCCTTTTCTTCGTGATCGTGAAAGTGGAAACCAGATACCAGAAATCAGCAACTCCTCCAAGTCCAAATGAGTCTGAACTTGGTCCGGAACATACTCGAGGCACCCGGGACCCCATCTAAACATACCAATAGGTCCTAAAACATGATACGAACTTAGTTCAAGCCATAAATCACATCAAACAACATCAAAATCACGAATTGCACCCAAATTCAAGCCTAATGCACAAATGAACTTTTAACTAATAAAACTAACGTCGAATCATACCAAACCTAATGCACAAATGAACTTCCAACTTCTAAAACTAACGTCGAATCATACCAAACCAACTCTGATTGACCTCCAATTTTGCACATAAGTTATAAATGTTACAACTGACCTACTCCAACTCTCGGAACCAAAATCCTAGCCCATATCTGTCACGATCGAAAATCCTAGCCTGTCGTGATGGCGCCTATCGTGGTACTAGGCAAGCCGACATTTAAAAATATTTCCAACACTTTTAACAGAAAATGAATTTAAACAGTTCAAACAATAAAAGATTTCATAAACGGGATAGAAACCCAAAGTACAACGCGGAAATTCCCTACATCGGGGTGTCACTAGGTACATAAGCATCTATACATCACAAGTTCGAAAAACACTGTCTATGATAATCTGAAACTAAATAAAATAAGTGGAAAGGCATGGAAGGAGAAACACGGTCTGCGAAACGCCAAGCAGTTACCTCTATAGTCTCCGAGAAACCGAACTCCACAACTTAGCAACCGCCGTGACCGGATGCACCTAGGTCTGCACACAAAGTTCAAGGTGTAGTGTGAGTACAACCTACTCAGTAAGTAAGAAGACTAAATAAAGAACTGAAAGTGGTGACGAGCTACATAGTTGTAGTTCAACTACAGTGATTTTAACATAGGAAAGTAGGCATGCTCTCAAGTTCGATGAATTAGGTCAAACAATTATTCCATGACAAGTTTAAGTGAAACAGAGTGTAATATCTTTCAGAAATTTCAAGACAGTGATACGTGGTAGCAAAGTGCAACAATAATGAATTCAATGCATCCTCTAAGTGCCACAATCACTCAGCCCTCCCATTCATTCAGCACTCGACACTTGCACTTAGTAGGTACCTCCACTAACTGAGGGTGTGTGGAGATTCCGGAAGGACTCCTTCAGCCCGAGCGCTATAATCCGCACAGACAACTCACGTGCTATAGTATAATACCTGGGTCCGCACGGACAACTCACGTGCTATAGTATTACTATCTCACAATCAGGCCCTCGGCCTCACTCAGTCATAAACCTCTCCAGTGTATCCGGCTCTCAGTAGTCATGAAAGTTAGCCCTAACAGAAATGATGTAATCTATCAGCAAGGAACAATAGTGACTGAGGTATAATAAACAAGTAAATTTGTGACCGAGTATAAAACAACAATTTAACAAATAATTCAACATGTACACAGCCTCTATGGGTCCCTACAGTGCCAACACATAGTCTAAACATGATTTCTACTACATAGAGAATGTACAGATAACAACAGATTAAACAACTACACGGTTCCATGGAATTTGACCAAGTCACAATTCATACGGTGCACGACCACACGCCCGTCACCTAGCATGTGCATCACCTCAAAAAAAAATACATGACACGTAATATGAGGTTTCATACCTCTAGAACCGAATTTATAACTTTTACTTACCTCAATCCAAGCAAATCCTTACTCCAACACACCCTTGCAACGGCCTCCGAATGCCTCGAATCTAGCCATAAACAATGCAATACAACCAATATGAGCTAAAGGAATCAACTCCATAAGAAAATGTTAAGCTATTAATCAAAATCAAAAATTGGGTCAAAAGTCGGCCCTCGAGCCCACGTCTTAAAATTTGATAAAAGTCACAAAACCTGAAAGCCCACTCAACCACGAGTCTATCCATACAAAATTCATCAAAATTCGACACCAAATCGTCACCCAAATCCCCAAATCAAACTCTCCAAATCCCTAGCTTTGGAGAAGTCAATGGGGAAGCAATATTATTGATCAAAAATGAGCACAAGGGACATACCTCAAGAATCCCCTTGAAAAACCCTCTCAAAAATCGCCTAAACCGTGCTTGAAATGTTTGAAATGAAACCAAAATCGCGAACCCTTGTATTTAACTTTCTGTCTAGGCCTTTCGCACCTACGACCAAATATCCGCACCTGTGGAACCGCCTCTACTCTAAACCTTCCGCTTCTGCGGAAATAACTTAACTCCTCCAAGCCCGCATCTGCGCTCCAGGTTCCATGCCTACGGAGCCGTTTCTGCGACCTTTCATCTGCTTTTGCGGAAACAGGACTCTCCCTGAACTTCGCATATGCGGAGCCTCGATTGCACCTGTGGGCTCGCAGATGCGGTTAACCCCTCGCACATGCGCCCTGGCCAGTCCAGCTCCGCTTCTGTGCCATTCAGGCAACATCTATGACCACGCAGGTGCGGAAATAACCTCGCACCTACGACCTCTGCTCACTTCCTCCCTGGCCGCTTCGGCGGCTCCCTTCTCGCTTCTGAATGAACACACCTGCGATCCCCACTCCGCAGCTGCGATTACACCAGAAGTTGGTGAGCTTCAACATTCCCTCAAACTTCAAATCGATCCGATAACCATCCGAAATCAACCCGAGGCCCCCGGGACCTCAACTAAACATATCAGCGAGTCCCAAAACATCATACAAACTTAGTCGAGCCCTCAAATCACCTGAAACAACATCAAAAAAACGAATCACATATAGATTCAAGCCTAATGAACTTTGAACTTCCAATTTCTACAAACGATGACGCAACCTATCAAATCACATCTGATTGACCCCAAATTTTGCACATTCACAAATGACGCCACGGATCTACTCTAACTTCCGGAATCGGAATCTAACCCCGATATCAAAAAGTCCACTCCCGGTCAAACTTTCCAAATATTCCAACTTTTTCCATTTCAAGCCTAATTCCACTACAGACCTCCAAATCACAATCCGGACACGCTCATATGTCCAAAATCACCTAACAAAGCTAACAGATCCATCAAAACTCCGTTACGAAGTCATTTACTCAAAGATCAACATCCGGTCAATCATTTCTCTTAAGCTTTCAACCTTGAGACTAAGTGTCTCATTTTATTCTGAAATCTCACCGGACCCAAACCGACTACCCCGGCAAGTCACACAACAACTACAAAGTAAAAAATGAGTCGTAAACGGGGAAATAGGGCTACAACTCTCAAAACGACCGACTGGGTCGTTACATCCTCCCCCTCTTAAACAAATGTTCATCCTCGAAGGGGTCTAGAAACATACCTGAAGTCTCAAATAGGTGTGGATATCTGCTCCGAATCTTCCGCTCGGTCTCCCAAGTAGCCTCCCCAACTGGCTAACCTCTCCACTGCACCTTCACTAAAGCTATGTCCTTTGACCTCAGCATCCGAACCTACCGATCCAAAATAGCGACCGGCTCCACATCATAAGTCAGATCGCCATCCAACTGAGCTGTGCTAAAATACAAACATGAGACGGATCGCCGACATACTTCCGCTGCACAGAAACATGAAACACTGGATGCACACTCGACAAACTAGGTGGCAAGGCAAGCTTGTAAGCCACCTCCCCAATCCGCTGATGTACCTCAAACGGTCCAATATACCGAGGGCTCAACTTGCCCTTCTTTCTGAACCTCATAACACCCTTCATGGGTGAAACCTTGAGTAGTACCTTCTCCCTGACCATCTAAGCAACATCACGGACCTTACTGTCGGTATAATTCTTATGTCTAGACTGCCCCGTGCGAAGTCGCTCCTGAATCATCTTAACCTTGTCTAAAGCATCCTAGACCAAGTCAGTACCTAATAGCCTAGCCTCACCAGGCTCAAACCAACCCACCGGAGATCTACACCGTCTCCCATATAAAGCCTCATATAGGGCCATCTGAATGCTCAACTGGTAGCTGTTGTTGTAGTCAAACTCTGCGAGATAATCAATGACACAAGCATGTAGCATATCCTGCAATATCTGAATAGTGCGCTCGGACTGTCCATCCGTCTGAGGGTGAAACGTTGTGCACAACTCAACCTAGGTACCTAACTCTCGCTGCACGGCTCTCCAAAACTACGATGTGAACTGTGTGCCCAAGTTTGAAATGATGGACACTGGCACGTCATGGAGGCGAACAATCTCTCGGGTGTAAATCTCATCTACCACTCCGAAGAATAAGTAAACCTAATTGGAATAAAGTGCATAGACTTGGTCAGCCGAACCACAATCACCCAAATAGCATCGAACTTCCTTGAAGTCCGTGGGAGCCCAACTAAAAAATCCATGGTGATCCGCTCCCATTTCAACTCTAGAATCTCTAACCTTTATAGCAATCCGCCCGGTCACTGGTGGTCATACTTCACCAGCTGAAAGTTAAGGCACCAAGCTACAAACCCCACTATATCCTTCTTCATCCGCATCCACCAATAGTGCTGCCTCAATTCTTGATACATCTTCGCGGCACCTATATGAATGGAGTATCACAAACTGTGAGCCTCCTGGAGAATCAACTCACGCAACCCATCTACACTGTCATCTCCAATAGTGACCTTTTTGGCATCACCGTGCCGAACCGTGTCCTTAAGGACTAGTAGATGGGGGTCATCATACTGACGCTCCCTGATATTTTCATAGAGAGAAGACTAAGAAACCACACACGCCAACACTTTGCTCGGCTCGGAAACATCCAATTTGACAAACTAGTTGGCCAAGGCTTGAATATCCTAGGCTAAAGGCCTCTCTGCTGCTGGTAGATATGCTAAATTGCCCAAACTCTCCGCCTTGCGACTTAAGGCATCGGCCACCACATTGGCCTTCCCCGGATGATAGAGAATAGTGATTTCATAATCCTTAAGCAACTCCAACCATCTCCGCTGCCGCAAGTTAAGGTCCTTCTATTTAAACAGATGTTGTAGACTCCGGCGATCGATGAAAACCTCACAAGGAACACCATACAAATATTGTCGCCAGATCTTCAAGGCATGAATAATAGCTGCTAACTCAAGGTCGTGAAAAGGATATTTCTTCTCATGCACCTTCAACTGTCTAGACGCGAGGAAATCACCCTGCCATCATGCATGAACACCGCGCCGAGACCAATACGTGACGCATCACAATATACCTTATAGGACCCCGATCCAGTAGGCAACACTAACACTGGGGCTGTAGTCAAAGCAGTCTTGAGCTTTTGAAAGCTCTCCTCACAATCCTCGATCCACCTAAACGGAGCATCCTTCTAGGTCAATCTGGTCATAGGTGCTGCAATATACGAGAAACCCTCTACAAATCGATGGTAATACCCCGCTAAGCCAAGAAAACTCCGGATCTCCGTAGCTGAAAACGGTCTAGGCCAACTCTGCACTGCTTCAATCTTCTTTGGATCTACCTTGATCCCCTCACTTGATACTACATAACCCAAAAATGCCATTGAACCTAGCTGGAATTCACACTTCAAAAATTTTGCCATTTCTTCTCTCTCAAGTTCTGAAGCACAGTCCTCCGGTGCTGCTCATGATCCTCCCCCTCTAGGGTGACCTCTAGCTGCCTAGGCCCCACCCTGAGCTTGCTGGGTTGGTGGTATAACTGTTGTTGCTGGTGCCGTCGGCCGAGAACTCTACTGTGGAGCCCCACTCAAAACCTAGGGCAATCTCTCTTGTTATGACCAAAGTTTCCGCACTGGAAACAACCCCTCCTCTGACAAAACTGCTGCTCCTGATAACACGTGGAACTACCTGTAGAAACCTGAGCGGGCGAGGCATGGTGAGAACTCTGCGCTGGTATTGCACTGAATAAATACTGTCCTGAGTGAGCACTGTAAAAATTGTGGCTAGCTGATGCGCCACGATGAGCTGGACGAGTCGTCTGAGCGGGCCTATAATGATGACCCCTGCTGTGGTAGGACTGCCCCCCAGAAGGTACACCACCGAAACCGCCCAAACCTCGAGGCCTCTTGGACTCCCTCTCACCGCTCTCCTAGATGTGGACTATACCTATCTGCTCAGCAATGTCATCAATAAACACAATGATGAAAGAGTCGATACAGGGCTGAAATACAATATACATCAAGTGCATGAATGTTGCTGGGGCATTGGTCAGCCCAAAGGACATCACAAGGAACTCGTAATGACCATACCGAGTCCTGAAAGTAGTCTTCGAGATATCTGGCTCCCAAATCTTCAACTGATGATAGCCTGAATGCAAGTCGATCTTAGAGAACACCCTGACACCCTTAAGCTGATCAAATAGGTCATCAATACATGGCAATGGATACCTGTTCTTCACTGTAACCTTGTTCAACTAGCGATAGTCGATACACATTCGCATAGAACCATCCTTCTTCTTCACAAACAGGACAGGAACACCCCAAGGCGACACATTGGGCCGAATGAAGCCTTATCGAGCAACTCTTGCAACTATTCCGTTAATTCTTTCAACTCCGTTGGGGACATCCGATAAGGTGGAATAGAAATGGGTTGAGTGCCCGGTAAAAAATCAATGCCAAAGTCAATATCTCTGTCTGGCGGCATGCCTGCGGGTCTGCAAGAAACACATTCGGAAAATCTCGCACCACTGGAACAGAATCAATAGCAGGAGAATCAGTACCAACATCCCTCACAAAGGCCAAAAAAGATAAATAACCTTTCCCAACTATCCGATGGGCCTTCAAATATGACATCACTCTGCTGGGAACATTGTCTAGGGAACCTCTCCACTCAATCCTTAGCAACCCCGGCATCGCCAACGTCACAGTCACAGCGTGACAATCCAGAATAGCATGACATGGAGACAAACCAATCCATACCTAAGATCACATCGAAGTCCACCATACTAAGCAATAAGAGATCAGCTCTAGTCTCCAATCCCCCAATAGTTACTACATATGACCGATATACACGGTCCACAATAATAGTGTCGCCCACTGGCATAGATATACGAACAGATGAAACTAAGGACTCACGGGGCATATACAGATAATGAGCAAAATATGATGATACATACAAATAAGTGGAACCAAGGTCAAATAATGTAGATGCATCCCTGTGGCATACTGAGACATACATGTGATCACTACATCGGAGGCAACAACATTTGGTCTGGCAGGGATAACATAGAATCGGGCCTGACCGCCCCCCGATCGGCCTCCCCCTCTAGGGCGACCTCTAGCTGCCTAGGCCCCACCCTGAGCTTGCTGGGTTGGTTGTATAACTGTTGTTGCTGGTGCCGTCGGCCAAGAACTCTACTGTGGAGCCCCACTCAAAACCTAGGGCAATCTCTCTTGTTATGACCAAAGTTTCCGCACTGGAAACAACCCCTCCTCTGACAGAACTGTTGCTCCTGATAACACGTGGAACTACCTGTAGAAACCTGAGCGGGCGAGGCATGGTGAGAACTCTGCGCTGGTATTGCACTGAATAAAGACTGTCCTGAGTGAGCACTGTAAAAATTGTGGCTAGCTGATGCGCCACGATGAGCTGGACGAGTCGTCTGAGCGGGCCTATAACGATGACCCTTGCTGTGGTAGGACTGCCCCCCAGAAGGTACACCACCGAAACCGCCCAAACCTCGAGGCCTCTTGGACTCCCTCTCACCGCTCTCCTAGATGTGGACTATACGTATCTGCTGAGCAATGTCAACCATCTCGTCAAAAGTGGCACCAAATACCCTCTACCTAGTCATAAGCAACCGTAGTTGATATGTGAGGCTATCAATGAACCTCATGATCCGCTCCCTATCAGTGGGAACTAACCAGAATGCGTGGCGAGCTAACTCAAAAAACATCATCTCATACTGGGTCACAGGCATGCCATCCAGTCGAAGCTGCTCAAACTGTCTGCACAGCTCCTCCCTACGAGACTGTGGCACGAACTCCTCCAAGAAGAGAACGGAGAACCCTTGCCATATAAGTGGTGCTGCACCGACCGGCCTGCGCCTCTCATAAGCCTCCCACCATCTGAAGGCAGCCCCAGAAAATTGAAAAATAGTGAACGAAACCCCACTAGTCTCAAGAGTACCTATTGTACGAAGCATCCGCTGGCACTTGTCCAAGAAGCCTTAAAATCTTCCGACTCCCCACTGCTAAATGATGGAGGCCGAAACCTACCAAATCTCTCAAGTCTCATCTCCTCATCATCAGCCATAATTGGGACCACTGGGGCCTGAGCAGCTGCAACCGACTAGGCGGGTAATACCTCCGGTGTATGAAGTCCTTGCATTGCCTGCTCTAGAGTACGAGAAACAGGGTATGAGTACCTCCCCTGGCCTGAGAAGTGGCTAGTGCGGCCTGAGCTAAAACGACCTGAGCAAGACTAGTGCAAACTGTCAATATCTGGGCCAATGCCTCATGAAGGCCTGGAATCACAATAGGCACAGTTGGTGCCTGAGCTAGACCATTGGCTCAACTACATCTTGAACCTGCTCCTGAACTGGAGCAACTGGTGGATCTGCAGGTGCTACTCTAGCTGCTGTACGAGCTGCACCTCTGCCCCTACCACGACCTCGGCCTCTCGTGGCCCCAGCTGGTGGTACTGGCGGCTGTCCATCTTATCCGGTAGCACATTTCCTCTCCATCTGTGAGAGAATATAATACATAAGTTTAGTTACCAGAACCAACAAGTTCGCACGACAAGAATACAAGAATGTGAAATTTCATAAGGGTTCGGTAGCCTCTTGAAGATAAGTACAGGCGTCTCTGTACTGATCCACGAGACTTTACTAAACCTGCTCATGACTCGTGAGACCTATGTAACCTAGGCTCTGATACTAACTTGTCACGACCCAAAATCCTAACCTGTCGTGATGACGCCTATTGTGGTACTAGGCAAGCCGAAAGTTTAACAGAAAATGAATTTAAGTAGTTCAAATATTAAAAGATTTCATAAACGGGAGAGAAACCCAAAATACAACGCGAAAATTCCCAACATCGGGGTGTCACGGAGTACATGAGCATCTATAAATCACAAGTGCAAAAAATACAATCTATGATAATCTGAAACTAAATACAATAAGTGGAAATATAAGGAGGGAGAAACAAGGTCTGCGAAACGCCAAGCAGCTACCTCGACAGTCTCCGAGAAACCGAACTCCACAACTCAGCAACCGCCGTGACTGGATGTACCTAGGTCAGCACACAAGGTGCAGGGTGTAGCGTGAGTACAACCAACTCAGTAAGTAATAAGACTAAATAAAGAACTGAAAGTAGTGACGAGCTGCACAACTATATTTCAATTACAGTGATTTCAACATAGGAAAGTAGGCATGCTCTCAAGTTCGATGAATTAGGTCAAACAATTATTCCATGACAAGTTTAAGTGAAACAGAGTGTAATATCTTTCAGAAATTTCAAGACAGTGATACATGGTGGCTAAGTGAAATAATAATGAAATCAATGCATCCTCTCTGGGCCAAAGTCACTTAGCCTCCCATTCATTTAGCACCCGGCACTTGCACTCAGTAGGTACCTGCGCTCACAAAGGGTGTGTGCAGATTCCTGAGGGGCTCCTTCAGCCCAAGCGCTATAAACCGCACGGACAACTCACGTGCTATAGTATTATATCTGGATCCGCACGGACAATTCACATGCCGCATGAAAGTCAGCCCCAACAGAAATGATATAATGTATCAACAACGAACAATAGAGACTGAGGTATAATAAACAAGTAAAACTGTGACTGAGTACAAAATAGAAATTTAGTAGATAATTCAACATGTACACGACCTCTGTGGGTCCCTATAGTGCCAACACATAGCCTAAACATGATTTCTAACATGATTTGTGGTTCAATTTCTTTACTATATGGAAAATGTACATATAACAATAGAATAAACAATTACACGGTTCCACAGAATTTGACCAAGTCATAATTCCTACGGTGCACGCCCACACCCCCTTTACCTAGCATGTGCGTCACCTCAAAACCAAATACATGACACGTAATAAGGCGCTTCGTACCATGAGAACCAAATTTAGGACTTTTACATACCTCAATCCGAGCAAATCCTTACTCCAACACACCCTTGCCTCGCAAAACGGCCTCTGAATGCCTCGAATCTAGCCATAAACAATGCGACATAATCAGTACGGGCTACAGGAATCAACTCAATACGAAAATGCTAAGCTATTAATCAAAATAAAAAATCGGTTCAAAAACCGACTCCCGGGCTCATGTCTTGAAATTCGATAAAAGTTACAAAACCGGAAAGCCCACTCAACCACAAGTCTATCCATACCAAATTCATCATAATTCGACACAAAATCGTCACCCAAATCCCCAAATCAAAATCTCCAAATCCCTTGCCTCAAACTCCCAATCTACACTTTAAAACACACCAACTAGGTGGGAAAGTCAATGGGGAAGCAATATTATTGATTAAAAATGAGCACAACGGACTTACCTCAAGAATCACCTCGAAAAACCCTCTCAAAAATCGCCTAAATTGTGCTTGAAATGTTTGAAATGAAGCCAAAATCACAAACCCTTGTATTTATCTTTTTGTCCAGGCCTATCACACCCACGACCAAATATTTCCACCTGCGCAACCAATTCTGCGGTAAATCCTCCACTTCTGCGATAAATCACTTAACTCCCCTAGACCCACATCTGCACTCCAGGTTCTGCACCTACGGAGCCGCTTCTGCGGAAACATGTATCTCCCTCAACTCCGCATTTGCAGAGCCTCGCTCGCACCTGCGGTCTCGCAGATGTGGTTAACCCCTCGCACCTGCGTCCTGCCCTGGCCAGTCCAGCTCCGCTTCTGCGCCCTTCACGCCGCATCTGCAACAACGCAGGTGTGGAAATAAGCTCGCACCTGCGACCTCTGCTCACTTATTCCCTCGCCGCTTCGGTGGCTCCCTTCTCGCTTCTGCGAGAATGCACCTGCGATGCCCACTCTGCAGGTGGATTACACCAAAGCTGGTGAGCTTCAGCATTCCCTCAAACTTCAAATAGATCCGACAACCAACCCGAGGCTCCCGGGACCTCAACCAAGCATACCAACGAGTCCCAAAACATCATACAATCTTAGTCGAACTCTCAAATAACCTCGAACAACATCAAAAACACGAATCGCACATAGGTTCAAGCCTAATGAAATTTGAACTTCCAATTTCAATAAACGATGCCGAAACCTATCAACTCACATCCGATTGACCCTAAATTTTGCACACAAGTCACAAATGACACCACATACCTACTCCAACTTTTAGAATCGGAATCCGACCCCAATATCAAAAATTCAACTCCCGGTCAAACTTACCAAAAATTTCCAACTTTCGCCATTTCAAGCATAATTCCTCTACGAACCTCCAAATCACAATTCGGACACACTCCTAAGTCCAAAATCACCTAACGGAGCTAACGGATCCATCAAAACTACGTTCTGGAGTCATTTGCACAAAAATCAACAATCCGGTCAATCAGCAGAAGTGGCTGGATAGATGGAATAGGCTTCGCCTCCCTACCTTTGGGGGTGAGCAGTCAGAGGACCCATAGGATTTCAGTGACCGGTACAGGGATAGGCTCCGAAACATTGGGATATTGGAGTCCAACGGGGTGGACTTCACCACTTTCCAGTTTGAGGGAAAGGCCCATAGATGGTGGCAGGCTTATCTTCTTAGATGGCCAGCAGATTCACCTCCCTTGACTTGGGATCAGTTAACAATTCTTTTGTTGGAGAAGTATAATCCACCTTCTGAGAGAGAGGAGCTTCAGGGTCAATTTGAGCGACTCCGAAGGGTCACATGTCTGTCACCAACTTTGAAAGCGAGATTCATTGACTTGTCTTGCCATGCATCTATTATACTTCCTACAGATGCAGAGAGGGTGCGGAGGTTCATAGCAAGCCTGCACCCTGAGATTTAGGTACCTATGGTCCGTGAGGCAGAGCTGGGTACTTCTTTTCTTCAGGTTATGGATATAGCTCGAAGGATCGAGCGTATTCGCAATTGCAGTGGGGAGTTTGCACCGAGGGACAAGAAGCCCCGACAATTTGGAGGTTTTAGTGGCACGCCACCTGGGGAAAAGGTCAGTTCATGAGGGGTCACCCCAGCACGCCTGTGCCGTCAGCACCACCGCCTGCTCGGGGTGTTCTAGCACGACCCTATTTCAGTGCTATTCCAGAGAGAACTTACCGTCCACCAGCTAATCAGGGTCCCTCCAATGGGTATTCAGGCCACAAGGGTCAGACTTCAGGTCATCAGTCCATCGTTCTAAGAGGTTGTTTCGAGTGCGGGGATCTTGGCCGCATGAAGAGGCTTTGTCCCCGACTTCCGGGCAAGGCCGAGCAGCAGGACTATTGGCCCATGATTACCACGCCAACTGCTGCACTAGTCGTCTGGCCGCCCAGAGGCGGAGGGCTGTTAGGTAGGTCCGTCCTGGAGGTGGAGGCCAGTCAGATGGCGCTCTAGCTAGGTTCTATGCCTTCTCAGCCAGACCAGATGTAGTAGCCTTTGATGCCGTGATCACAGGTATTATTTCTATCTGCGGTAGGGATGCTATGGTGCTATTTGATCCAGGGTCTACGTATTCATATGTTTTATCTCTGTTTGCTCATTTTCTAGGTTTTCCTCGCAAGTCCTTGGGTATTCCTTTATATGTGTCCACACCATTGGGCGATTCTATTATTGTGGATCAGATTTACCAGTCATGTATCATGATATTCTGTGGCTATGAGACTAGAGTGGATCTTTTGTTTTTTGATATGACCAACTTTGAGGTCATCTTGGGCATGGACTGGATGTATCCATGTCATGCCATCTTTGATTTCCATGCGAAGATTGTTACCTTGGCGACACCAGAGTTACTTACATTGGAGTGGAAGGGTTCATCTGTCAATGCATCTAGTCGGGTTATCTCTTTCCTGAAGGCTCGGCACATGGTCGAGAAGGGTTGTTCTAGCTTATGTTCGGGATACTGCTGCAGAGACTCCGAGGATTGATTGAGTGACCGTGGTACTGTAGTTCTCCGATGTGTTTCCTTTTGATCTCCCAGGCATGCTACCAGATCGTGATATCGATTTTTTGTATTGATTTGGATCCCAGTACTCAGCCTATCTCTATTCCACCGTACCACATGGCTCCAAAAGAAATGAAGGAGTTGAAGGAACAACTTGAAGAGTTGCTAGCAAAGGGGTTTGTGTGACCGAGTGTGTCGCCTTGGGGTGCACCGGTGTTGTTCGTGAAGAAGAAGGATGGGACTATGCGCATGTGCACTGATTACCGCCAGTTAAACAAAGTTACCATTAAAAACAACTACCCGTTGCCGCGTATTGATGATTTATTTGACCATTTGCAGGGTGCTAGGGTGTTCTCTAAGATCGACTTGAGATCTGGGTATCATCAGCTGATGATTCGTGCTTTAAATGTTCCGAAGACGGCCTTCCGGACTAGATATGATCACTATAAGTTTTTGGTGATGTCCTTCAGCTTGACTAACACCCCGACGGCGTTTATGGATTTGATGAACCGAGTATTCAGGTTGTATCTTGATTCTTTTGTAATTATTTTCATTGATGAGATATTGATCTACTCACATAGCATGGAGGAGCATTTGAGAGATGAGCTTCAGATCTTGAGGGAACAAAAGCTATATGCTAAGTTCTCCAAGTGCGAGTTCTGGTTAGATTCTATCGCATTCATAGGGCATATGGTATCAGGCAAGGGTATTAAGGTAGATCCTAGGAAGATCGAGGTAGTCCAGAGTTGGTCTCGCCCTACCACAGCAAACGAGATTAGGAGTATCCTCGGGTTAGCAAGTTATTATTGTCGGTTTGTGTAGGGCTTCTCATCCATTACAGCACCTTCGACTAGATTGACCCAGAAGGGTGTTCCATTCCGATGGTCTGACGATTGCGAGGCGAGCTTTCAGCAGCTCAAGCCAACTTTGACTACAACACCAGTTTTAGTGTTGCCTTCCTATTCAGGGATATATACGATATATTGCGATGCTTCGCGCGTTGGGCTGGGTTGTGTATTGATGTAGGAGGGGCGAGTTATTGCATATGCTTCACTTCAGCTGAAGCCCCACGAGAAGAATTATCCTGTACATGATTTAGAGTTTGCTACGATAGTTCATGATCTTATTATCTGTAGGCATTATCTTTATGAGGTGTCCTATGAGGTGTACACCGATCATCGCAGCTTGCAGCATTTGTTCAAATAGAGAGATCTTAATTTGAGGCAGCACAGGTGGCTTGAGTTACTAAAGTACTATGATATTACCATCCTTTATCATCCGAGCAAGCCAAATGTGGTTGCAGATCCCTTGAGCAGTAAGGCTCAGAGTATGGGCAGTGTGGCATTTATTTTAGTAGAGGAGAGGCCATTGGCTTTGGACATTCAGTCCTTAGCTAACAGACTTGTGAGGTTGGATATCGTGGTGGCTTATTATTCCTTAGTCGAGCGGATCAAGGCTCGTTAGTACGATGATCCGCACTTGTTGGTTCTTAGAGAGACGGTACTACATGGTGGTGCCAAGAAGGTTACCCTCGGTGAGGATGGTGTTCTGCGGCTCCAGGGTGATCTATATGTTCCTAATGTTGATGGCTTGAGGAAGATGATTTTATAGGAGGCACACATTTCACGGTATTCTATTCATCCAGGGGCTACGAGGATGTGTCGCGACCTGAGGCAGCAATATTAATAGCGGCGGATGAAGAAGGACATAGTTGAGTATGTGGCGAGATGTCTAAATTGCCAACATGTCAACTATGAGCACCTGAGGCCATGTGGCCTACTTCAGCAGATGTTTATATCTGAGTGGAAATGAGAGCGCATTACTATGGACTTCGTAGTTGGGTTGCCGCTGACTTTGAGAAAGTTTGATGCAGTATGGGTCATTGTCGGTAGGTTGACTAAGTCGGCACACTTTATTTTGGTTCTGACTACTTATTCTTCCGAGAGATTGGCCCAGATTTACATTCAGAAGATTGTCCGGTTGCATGGTGTGCCTGTTTCCATCATTTTAGATAGAGGCGCTCAGTTCACTTTGCACATCTGGAGGGAAGTTTAGAGAGAGTTGAGTACCCGGGTAGAGCTCAGCAAAGCTTTTCATCTGTTGACTGATGAGCAGTTGGAGCGGACAATTTAGATTCTGGAGGATCTGCTCTGAGCATGTGTCATTGACTTCGGAGTCAGTGGGATAGATTCTTGGCCCTAGCCGAGTTTGCTTCCATCAACAGTTATTAGTCCAGCATGAGATAGCTCCATTTGAGGCTTTATATGGTTGGAGATGTCATTCGCCCATCGGATGGTTTGAGCCCGACAAGGCTAAGTTATATGGTACTGATTTGGTGAAGGATGCCTTAGAGAAGGTAAAGTTGATTCAGGAGCGACTTTGTACAGCATATTCCAGACAGAAGAGTTATGAGGATCAGAAGGCACGTGATCTATCATTTATGGTGGGCGAGAAGGTTCTCTTGAAAGTTTCACCGATTAAGGGGATCATGAGGTTCAGGAAGAAGGGCAAGCTGAGCCCAAGGTTTATTGGCCCATTTGAGGTGTTGTAGCGAGTTGGGGAGGTTGCTTTTGAGCTTGCTTTGCCTCCCAGTCTATCGGGAGTTCATCCGGTCTTCCATGTGTCTATGCTCCAGAGGTATCATGCCGACAGGTCGCACATACTAGATTCCAGCACGGTTCAGCTATATGAGAGTTTGGGTTATAAGGAGGAGCCACTTGCCATTATTGACAAACAGGTTCGCTAGATGAGGTCAAAGAAGGTCTAGTGGAGGGGTAAACCAATCGCGGAAGCAACTTGGGAGGCTAAGGAGGACATGAGGAGCAGATATCCACACCTTTTCAGCACTCCAGGTACGATTCTAGAACCGTTCGAAGACGAACGTTTAATTAAGAAATGGAGAATGTAACGACCCGACCGATTATTTTGCTTTTTAGATCCCCGTTCACCTATTTAAGACTCCTCGTATGTACTTTTACTGTTTTATGACTTGCAGGGATGGTTAGTTGGAGTTTGGAAGGGTTCGGGTTGAAATCGGAACACTTAGTTCCATAATAACAGCTTGAAATGGATCAGTTTGACTTGAGTCAACATTTTAGTAAAGGACCCCGGAATTGGGATTCAAAGGTTCTAATAGGTTTGTATGATGATTTAGACTTGGGCGTGTGTTTAGATTGGGTTTCATATGACCCGTAAGCGTTTCAGCGCTTAATGTTGAAAGTTGGCGAACTGACGGTTTTTAAGTTCTTTAAGTTTGGTATTGGAGTAGGTTTTGATGATATCAAGGTCACTTTGGGATTCCGAGCTTGGAAATAGTTCTATATGATGACATAAGACTTGCACGCAAAATTTGGCATCATTTCGAGTTGATTTGATAGGAATCGAACGCGCGTTAGTATTTTTAGAAGTTTTTGAGTTTCATAATTTGATTCATGCGTTTGGTCATCCGATTTGTATTTTTAGATGTTATTTCAGAGTTTTGATCGCATGAGCGGGTCCCTATTATTTTTTTGGATGTGTGAGTGTGATAGGATGGGGTCCTGGGAGCCCCGAACGCTATACAGATTGGAATCAGACTCAGAAATTTTGCATGGGGGACTGCTGGTGCTCCAGTTCTGGTGCGTTCGCACCTGCGTGATTTTGGCCACAGGTGAGAGCTTGCAGAAGCGAGCCTGTGATTGTAGAAGCAGCCTGGGGTGAGTGGCCAGTGGTCCGCAGAAGCCGAGAAGTTTCGCAGAAGCGAACTCGCTTCTATGATGATGGGGCCGCAGATGCGACGCAAGGCCAGCCAGGCGTGGGTCGCAGGTGCGTCAAGCTTTTCACTGAAGTGGGTTCTTAGAAGTGAAACTCGTCCGCAGAAGCGAAGAGCAGCCTATGCTAGGACCGCACTTGCGATTGATTTTCCGCAAGTGCGGCGTCGTAGGTGCGATGCAATGTCCGCAAAAGCGAAAATCGCTGGAGGCAGTGGGGTTTTTAATCCGAGACTTAGACCTTTTTTCTCACAATTTCACTTAGTCTTGGGAGATTTTGAGAGCTCATTGGAGGGGGATTTCCATCAATATCCTAAGGCAAGTAACTTCCTCCTATTTCCAAGTTAATTGTACGTGTTTGAGGTAGATTAAACACAGAAAGATTGTGAAAACTTGTAGGATTCATGAAGAACCTAGGGTTTTGGTAAAAGTGGAATTTGACCACAAAATTGGTTACGGAATTGAATGAGAATAATATATTTGAGTTCGTGAGGCTATGGGTAATAATATCTTCGAAAATTTTTGGAATCCAGGTACGTGGGCCCGAGGGCAAATTTTTAGAATTTTCTAATTTGGGTTGGGAAATTACTCTAATAGCTAAATTATGAGATTTTGAGCATGTATTAATTAATTGTTATAATCGGATTGTTCACCACCGACTTGAGGCTTTAGAGTAAATTTGTGGACTGTAAGTGAGCTTTAGAGCGAGGTACGTTTTCTGCCTAACCTTGTAAGAGGGAACTCATCCCCTTAGGTATATTTTGGTGGTGTATTTGTTGTGTGGGGAGCTACGTACGCACGAGTTGACAAGAGTTTGTGCGTAGCCATATTCCATGATATGTCGGGGTAGACTTAGATCAACACCATGCTTTAATTGTACTGTTGTGATTACCTTGGGTATTGACCGTTTGAATCGAGCTAAGACTAGGGATTTAAAGCTGCAAGTATCGATTTAGCCTTTTCCTTTGGAAACTTGTGGAATGTTTAATAACTATGAAAAATCCATGTCCTCTCGCGTTGCAAGTACTTCTACGAGCGAGGTAAACTTCTCTAATATAATGGGATCGGGCCGTTCGCCTAGGCATTACCACTATTCTTATGGGATCGGGTCGTTCGCCTCGACAATAATATATTCTTATGGGATCACCTCGGCAATACTACTACTCTTATAGGATCGGGCCGTACGCCTAGGAAGTATTGAGTACTACTTTTCTTATGGCATCGGACCGTTCGCCTCGGTAATTTCGTGCTAAATAATCAGATAGGTTCCAGTTTGGACATAATTGAGTTAAGGTCTTCACGGCCAGCTATGATATATTGGTAATGTATCACAAATTCCTGTTGCATTATTATAGTTGCTTTTATTTTTGTCATTGATACTTGTTATATGTTCACCATATCTACATTATGCACTTTCATTATTATTATCGACCTCAAGTGTCCAGTCGACCCCTCGTCTCTACTTCGTCGAGGTTAGACTAGATACTTACTGGGTACGTGTTGTTCGTCATACTCACGCTACACTTCTGCAGTGATGTGCATGTACTGAGACAAGTTCCACTAGTGGTCAGGCTTGGCGTGTAGCCGATCTAATACGGAGACTTAGCTCGTCCCTTCATTTGCAATAGACTATATATATTTTTATATTGAAACTTATTTTAAAAGACTTATCATCATTGCATGAAATTGGTGTAATTAGAATATGTTAAAAAGGTGAAAAGTAAATGGTAGATTCGCTTGTGTGCTTGCCTAGTAGTGGCGTTAGGTGCAGTCTCAACCTAGTACGGAATTGGGTTGTGACAGCTACCATATTGAGCAAACGGCCATTGATTCGTGTTTCGACTAAATCATTATATCTGTATTGTAATTTTGGAACCATAGGAACTGAAATCATCAAGTTTCGACATCGTATCAGAAATTTATGTTCATTTTACTAAGAATTGGGTTGCGAGATTTTTCAGGTTAATTACGAAATTGCCATTCAATTAGTATTTAAAAATCTGCACTATTTCCAAATATTGAAACCAACATATCTCTCTTATTATAAGGTCAAATGGAGTGATTCAAAAGGCTAGACTGAAATTTCAAGAAGAATCCATTGGGGAAATCAAAAGCGAGTTTCGGGATTGTTTAGCACAAGAAGTGACGCAGAACAACTGGGCATTTTTGGCTATTAATGTTGTTGGAGGTTTTCTTATCTTGAAAGTTTGTGATTGAGAAAATTCAAGGATGTTCTTCAAGTTTCTTCCATGGGGTAAGTTCTAAACCATAACCTAAGTATTTCTCTTTGATTCATTCCTTTTGTTTAAGCTTTAATCCATGATTTTAATTGAAAACCCATTTAATTCTATAAATCAAGACTTAGGGCTATGTCCTAAATATTAAAAATTGAAAATGAGTTAGGGGGGTTTATTTCCCGATTCCGTTTTAGGTTTTGTTCTCCCGTATTAGGAGAACAACACACTCGAATTTGGTGTGTTTTGGAGGAGTACTTCGAGAGATATAAGACCCAACTAGTATGGGTTGGACTCTTGGGTTATGAACACCCAAGAGCGATGTTTTGGTGATTTGGTTGAGATATCGGACTCCGATTGAGTCGTTTTTGGTTCGTGTGAGCTTGTATTGGTTAGGGATTCGGTCGGGTAAACTTGGATTTGAAATCCAAGGGGGTTCGGCGTTAACCTTTATTGACTTTTTGGGGAAAATGTAAAGATCATAGCTTTATTTATTGTAATTGGGTTCTCTTGCATTATTTTATGTTATTAAGTCATTTTTGTTTGGAATTGAGCCACGTGGAGGTGAAATTTAGGGGAAAAGCTATTTCAGATGGTTGAGTTGGCCTAGTTGAGGTAAGTATCTTGTCAAACTTTGTGTGAGGAAAACTACCCTTTAGGATTTGGGTCGATTATGCTATTTGTGTTATGTGACGAGCGGGTACACGGGCTATATGTGGTATTTGACCGGTTTAGATTATCTAAACTCTTTCCATGCCTTTCAATTGAATTGTCATAATATGTTGTATCTCTCATTGTTAATCTACTCTTACATTCTCTATTTGATGTTGTTAGCACTTGTTCTACGTCTTACTTGTTATTTTTCTCTTATATGCTTTAGTTGAAGTTATTTCCTTCCTTATTGTCTTGTTACCTCTTAATTTTTGAATCACTTTTAATTGAAGTTTTTATTTTGTGGAATATCATCTTGTTGAGATATTGGTGTTGAAGTTGTAATAGTCATTATCATAATGAGGCGAAGTTGTTAATTGTTGAGATACCTTTGCTTGTGAGCATTCTCACTCAATTTTTTATTGTTGAAATTCGTGTACATAATATGGTTGAGCCATGGGCTATTTACTATTGAAATATTGATGTTGTTGACTTTGTGGCAAGTTGTGGCAAGTTGTGGAATATGGGAACTTATGGTGCGAGTTGTGATTGTATTGTGATATTGATACGCATGCGGTGGTATAAGGCTAGGGTTGATATGCATGCGGTGAGATAAGATGTGCTTGGTACGCGTGTTGCTAGTAGGGGAACTACTTGAAGCCACGCGGTGAGATAAGGTGGGCTAAAACGCGTGTAGCTATTTTGGAAAAAATAATTTTCAAAACTAAATATAAGGCTCACGCGATGACATAAGGAAATATTGTGATTGAAATTGTGAAATGTGAATACGAGGCGGTACCTCGGTTGTGATTTTTATTGTACGTTCCACGTTGGAACAACTTGTTGATTTGAACGGTCATTGTTCTTCCTTCAACCATTCAACCGCATTTTGATCGTGTTTGGTTATTCGTTGTTATCTTGGTGTTGGAATGATTGTGGTTTCTTCTATGAGTCATGCATTCTACGTGATTTGTTGTGTTTCTCTAACATGCCAATATGTGCCTCCTTTATAACTTGGTGAATTGATTTGTCAATGTGAATTTAATTGCGTGGAGTCACAATATCATATTCTTTTGAGTTGTTGGTAACATAATGGTTTAAATAAAACAATTATTAACATGCTTTATTCTATGTGCCTCTTAAGATAGAACTTGTTATTTCACTCGATCTTATTATTCTAAATGGTTATCGCACTTTCACTATAATTGGGTTCTCAAATTATTTTCATCACCCTGTTAGATGTTTGCCTTACTTAAAATTGTTATCATGTTTTTCTTTAAGAAATTCTATATTTAATTCGTTAATTTAACTTACGTTTTCCTTTGTTTAAAGTTATACTTTTACTCAATTTTATTTATTTCCAAACTAAACTCATCTTATACTCTGTTTCGTACAAATTGTATATCATTTTACTTCATTTGATTTCTAAAATAAACTCATTATTTCATTTGACACCTTACCTTATTCAAGATTGTTATTATGTTTTATGGTATATAAATATATCTTTCGTTCATTCAAATTAATATTTATGAGAGTTGCAAAGTACATGGTAGCGTGAGCTTTGCCGTGCGAAGGTGATTGTTATTGTGGGCACGAGGTACCATATGTGTAAGATTTGAAAATTGTGGTCCATGACTTGTGGTTTATGAGGTGTGGTGCCTCGGGGTAATTCCTGTTGTAAGTCCATGCGTTGGGAGCGATTTGATTATTTGAGTTATCATCCGTTTTTCCTTATTAGAGTTCATTTAAATCTCATCGGTGTTCTTATTATGTTATTTATTTGTTACTAATTTACTACTTGCTGCCATTTATGTTTCTGTTACTTCATTATTGGTTGAAATCAGTAATTTTTTTACCATTGGTCTTACATTGATGTTCTTTCCATTGTTAGCTTATGTATATCTTGAACAGGTTTCTATGTCTAGTAGGTGTCTTGACCTGGCCTCATCACTACTCTACCGAGGGTAGGCTTGTTACTTACCTGGTACCGTAGTGGTGTACTCGTACTACGCTTTTGCACATTTTTGTGTAGATCCATGTATTCTGATTGTGTTGTTGAGAGTTGTGTTTCCCCAGCAGGAGACTTCAAGGTATACCTGTTTGGCGTTCGCACGCATCAGAGTCACCATCTTACTTCATTATGCTACTATTAAATTGTAATTTAAAACAGTGCTATGTTAAGAAATTCTAGTGTATTTTAGTAGTACTTATGACTCCGTACTACCGGTTTTGGGAAATGTATAACTATTGGCCGCTTGCCTCTATGTATGTTATTTAATGGTTTATGATAAATGATTAAATAATTCAATTTTGTTATTAAATCAGCATGTGTTAGGCTTACCTAGTCTTAGAGACTAGGTGCCATCATGACATCTTAAGGTAGGAAATTGGGGTCATGACAAGTTGATATCAAAGCTCTTGGTTCATAGGTGCTACGGCTCACAAGAAAGTTTAGTATAATATGGCGGATCGGTACTGAGACGTCTTTACTTATCTTCGAGAGGCTACAGAACTATTAGGAATCACTCCTTTCATGCCTTATCGTGCAACATTGATTCAGCTTGAAGCATCTATCTTATATCCCTTTACATCCACTCGTATACGATATTGCGCGCTCTGTATCGGCTACGCTCCGATGGTTTGTAATGCTGTGGATAGGCTACGAGGGGGTCATAGATGCTTGATCATTGTCTCGAGGTATTGTCTAGACAAAGGACGTGGACGTGTTGGTAAATCTTTAGTTGTTCAAGTGTGGGATGCAACTGGTTCGTGTATCTGATTGGTGCTGTACGAGCTTATGAAGGTTGGTAATGTGGTCATCGGATATTGTGCCCTATGACTCCGACCCAAGTGGGAGACTCTACTATGGACGATCAGATTGCATGGTCAAGTGTCATATCAATCTTAGGTCTGAGGTATATATGCAGTGCTAAGGGGTTCCCTGGAATTGTACATGACTAAGATCTGAGATTTTCATGGGATGGTGCTAGAACTTGCGGTCTATCTGTATCATTGTTAAAGCTACATTCCAGTATAAGAGAGGTTATAGAAACATCTTCAGATTCAGAAGGTCTTTTCAGAGTGGGTATCTCGATTGAAGTATTGTTGGGTGCTCCAGAGGGAATACGGCGGTTTATGGGTTTCCGGATGATATGGTTCATGCTAGGGGTCTTCCGCAGCAAGCTTTGGCTTAGGATCATTATATACCGATAAGGGAAAATATTGACCTAAAGACAGGTCGAGGAGGATTAGAAGAAATGGGCCAGATCGGTGGTGTTGGGTTAGCTAGAAACAAAGGTAACTGGTCTTTTGGTGTGGTAATGCTTCACCTGCGTTCTGTGGAAATACTCTTGGGTTTGACACTTGCCTGACTTGGTTGAGTTGGAGAAGTTCAGTTCTGATGGCTTGGTGATGTGCAGACTGGCCTCGAATAGTTCTTGATAGTGTCCACCCCAGCCAGAGCTAGATGTCTGCTACCGACTTAAGTAACGTGTTGCGTGTTACGATTTTTGCCTGGATGGGCTCACGAGTTCTAGATAGCATGGACAATTTATGATGTTTAGAAGAATGCTAGCATTATTTGATAACACCTAAGAAGGGTGCACACTCCAGAAGGCACACTGTGTTTCGACTTGCAGATGCCTGACTGGTATTATGGTAGTCGCTTGGTTGATCGACTACTGATGTCCAGATTTTGCTTTGTGGCATGAAAGAATTATAGAAGTACTTCTTGTAGGCTGACCACATGTGACGAATGTGTTAGTTATTTTAGTAATGTAGTTGTAATCGGATATGGAGATTCTAGTCTTCTAGGGATTTGAAGACTAAGAGGGTTCTCGAGGCAGATTGTTCCATGGTTGTGAGCAATGAATGTATGTTAAGAGGTTGGCCACTGATGGTATGTACTATATATATGTTATTGTGTCTTTTCGGAGGCTATCTACCTACTTCGAAAGGATCAAAATTGATTTGGAGGCTACTAGAAGGTATAATAAGGATGTGTGTTCTAATCGGGTCAAATTTATCTACTCAACATAATTATTGTGGAAGGCTATGTTATCGGTTAGGGTAGATCACATTCGTGTTATGATATGTCTCAATATTACTCTCCTATGCTGTGATGGGTTTTGATTTGTCAGTTATCTGCATACCGATGCGGTTATGTTTGGGCGTTGTAGCGAAATTCGAGCGAGATTGCTCTTGGGGTGTTGAATGATTGATTGTGCCTTTGTTATGGTCTTCCTGTTTCTAGTATATAGTGATATCCAAATCTCCATAGTTATGGTCACGCGGTTCGTGCCTTTAATGTTGATATGCTTATGGTTGTTGATTGTGAGTCTCGTGGCTCAACATATTCCAGGTGGGCCCATGTCGGATTGGGTTAAGCATCATAGAAGCGTTATGCTAGGATATGATCCTTTTTGCTTATTTCGTGTGTTATGTTTACCCTTGTGTGATGGATTAATAGCATTGAGCTTCGTGGTGGTATCTGTTGAGATGGCGGGATGGTTTCTTCATTTTCGTTCTCTTTCCATCATTGGGTATATTTGAGTTATTATTCGTTGGTGCACGGATTGCATGGTATGTGGGTTTAAGTAGGATTTGTATGACAGGTCGGTTGAGTAGCTTGTACTGGATGAGGTAAGGTTATTGGGCCTGAAATGAGTGCCATCAGCATTGATTAAGGTATGTTTGCAAGAATGGTGTCACTAGTCAGCTTAGATTTTGGCTATGGTTCTTATCGGGCAAGAGAGCTCCACAACTTGTTAATAAGATGGGTGGTTATGAGTTTCTGTATGTTCTTTCATCATTGGTAGTGCACGAAGGTTCAGAACAAGGTTTTAGTTGACATGAGGTTTGTTACCAGTGTCGGGTTGGTTATCGAGCAACTATTGCGGTCTGAAGTTATTGCTATGAGTATGTGAGTTATGTGGTATATCATGTTATTATGTCTTGAGATATTGTTATTGATTGATACAGCTTATTCATAGTTATACGGTGCATAGATGCAAGAATCAGGTCATATAATGAGTTCTGGATGTTGGGGATTTAGGTTTTAAGGTTTATTGACTAAGTTGAAGTAAGGATCTCTATTAGGTGGTATTGTCAAACTTATATCGATTGGGGTAACGTGGTATATGGCGATTTGATGGCTTTGGAACGACTCTTGGCTTGTTCGAGGACGAAAGTATGTTTAAGTGGGGGGGATGTAACGACCCGACCGGTCATTTTGAGCTTTAGTGTTCCATTCGTTGATTTGAAACTTTGAGTAGCTTCATAGTATGTATTATGACTTACGTGTAGGGTTGGTTTCAGTTTTCGAGCGGTTTAGGAATTATTTGGAAGAATGATTCTCGTTTTACAAGCTTTAGTTGGAAGAGTTAACCAAGCATTGACTTTTGTTGGCTTTTTGGGGAAAATATAAAGATCATAGCTTTATTTATTGCAATTGGTTTCTCTTGCATTGTTTGATGTTATTAAGTTATTTTTGGTTAGATTTGAGCCATGTGGAGGCGAATTTTAGGGGAAAAGCTATTTCGGATGGTTGAGTTGGCCTAGTTGAGGTAAGTATCTTGTCTAACTTTGTGTGGTGAAAACTACCCCTTAGGATTTGGGTTGATTGTGCTATTTGTGTTATGTGAAATCCGGGTACGTAACGTGACGAGCGGGTACACGGGCTATATGTGGTATTTGACCGGTTTAGATTATCTAGACTATTTCCATGCCTTTAATTGAATTGTCATAATATGTTATATCTCTCGTTGTTAATCTATTCTTAGATGCTTTATTTGACGTTGTTGGCACTTGTTCTACCTCTTACTTGTTATTTGGCTCTTATATGCTTTAGTTGAGGTTATTGCCTTCCTTATTGTCTTGTTACCTCTTAATTGTTGAATCACTTTTAATTGAAGTTATTATTTCGTGGAATATCATCTTGTTGAGTTATTGGTGTTGAAGTTGTAATAACCGTTATCACATTGAGGCGAAGTTGTTAATTGTTGAGATACCTTTCCTTGTTGAGCATTCTCATTCATTTTGTAATTGTTGAAATTCTTGTTCACATTGTAGTTGAGCCATGGGCTATTCGTTGTGGAAATATTGGTTTTGTTGACTTTATGGCAAGTTGTGGCAAGTTGTGGCATATGGGAACTTATGGTGTGAGTTATGATTGTATTATGATATTGATACGCATGAGGTGGTATAAGGCTAGGGGTTGATACACATGCGGTGAGATAAGGATACGCATATTGCTAGTAGGGGAACTATTTGAAGCCATGCGGTGAGATAAGGTGGGCTAAAACGCATGTAGCTGTTTTGGGAAAAATGATTTTCAAACTAAATGTAAGGCTCACGCGTTGATAAAAGGAAAGATTGTGATTAAAATTGTGAAATGTGAATACGAGGCAGTACCTCGGTTGTGATTTTCATTGTAGATTCCACGTTGGAACAACTTGTTGATTTGAACGTCATTGTTCTTCCTTCAATCATTCATCCGCATTTTGATCGTGTTTGGTTATTCGTTGTTATCTTGGTGTTGGGACAAATGTGGTTTCTTGTGTGAATCATGCATTCTACGTGATTTGTTGTGTTGCTTTAACATGGCAATGTGTGCCTCCGTTGTAACTTGGTGAATTGATTGTCAATGTGAATTTAATTGCATGGAGTCACTATATCATATTTTGTTGAGTTGTTGGTAACATAATTGTTTGAACAAAAGAATTATTAGCATGCTTTATTCTATGTGCCTCATAAGATAGAACTTGTTATCTCACTCGATGCCTTATTATTCTTAATGTTTATTGCACTTTCACTATAATTGGGTTCTCAAATTATTCTCATCACCATGTTAGATGTTACCTTACTTAAAATTTTTATCATGTTTTTCTTCAAGAAATTCTATATTTAATTCATTAATTTAACGTATGTTTTGCTTTGTTTAAAGTGATACTTTTACTCAATTTTATTGATTTCTAAAATAAACCCATCTTCTTCTTTTTTTGGCTAAATATAAATTTTATTAATAGAAGCAAAATACAAAAGTTGAGGGGGACATAAACCTTACCTCCCAAAAGAGAAGGTAGTAAGGTGTTAGACCAATGGTGATGTGACGATTGTCTATTTTATATTTATAGACAATCGTATGTACAAAAACAAAAAAGTAAAATTTTCCTAGGTCAGCAATACAAAAAAGTACATATGTTTCTGCTTCTATTAAGTGGTTGAGGGATGTGATCCCTTGTATATACATCTGACGTCTACCAGTGATTTCTAGAGTTCCAAAAAGTGTGACAAAAAAGTGCGAGCTATCTTAAATTTTGCTTTGGCCTTGGGGGTAAGGAAAGCCAAATTGAAGATGGCTATCTGAATCTACCCTGTACTTGAATGGAAGTGTTGTTTGTGTTGTCGGGTGAGCAATATTCTGACTGCTGCCGATGGTTTTGATGTTGAAGGGATAGCCTGTGTGCTGGATTTGTTGATGTTGAGTGTATGTGTGTATTTTGTGTCTTCTGTTAGATTGACTATTTGGCTTATTTCTTCTGTGGAAGCTGATGTCCTCTTTTGATTCCTGCTGCTTCTGTTAGTAACCTGTTGGTAGTGCTGCTATGTCTTGTAATTATTGATGGCTTGGTATCCTACTGCTGTCCTAATGTGTGTTGTGTGGTTTCTAGTGATGCATTGTACAGGGAGCAGTCCATGATGATTGTTGTAGTTGCAACAGATTGAGCACCAGGGATGCTAATACCACACCTTGCAACTGCAGCAATAATCTTGACCACTTCAAGCTGTCTACAGTGTTGTATGAGATACTAAGTTCAGTGGAGGAATTAGTGTTTGTGTTGTTCCTACTTTGGATTTTAGTTTGTTGCTGAAGGTATAACCATTGGTTTTGATTTGTGTGCTGACTTTGGTGCTTTATGACTCTGTGATCATTTATGTTTGCTTCTGAGTGTTGCTTCTGCTGACTGTCTGTTGGTTGTGCTTTCTGCGTCATCTAGTTGCTGCTGCCTTAGTGATTACCTGTTCATGTTGTTGTTCCTATGTGGTTGTGTGTTGAATGGGTTCCAGTGGTATATGGTGGCAGGGAAGGTCCATGGTGATTGCTGTAATTGCAACAGATTGAGAACTAGAAGTGCTGATACCACACCTTGCAATTGCAGCAATGATCTGGACCATACCAAACTATCTGCAGTGGTATGAATGTTGTTGAGTTTAGTGGGGGCATGCTGCTATTGGTGTTGTAGTATCATTTGGTCTTGCTTAATATGCTGCATTTGAGGAGTGAGGTTGTTGTTGCTTTGGCTGAGCTTCTCCTGTTGCTGGATTGATTTTGCTGGATTTAGCACCTTTCTTCTTTTGATTTGGCAGTGTCTTGTTTGGAGTTTTGATGTTCCACATTGGGCTGCCTGCTTGATTTGATATTATGTTGGGGTTGCACAAAGTGATTGGGGTTTACTCTAAGTGCCAAAGTAGCAATAGGATGAGCATCATGGATGCTAATACCACACATTTCTTCTTCAGCAGTAGACTGATCCAAAGAGTGTATCTTGGTGACTAGAAGGCTGAGTTGTTGATGTTGTCTTATGTAGTTGCTGTATCTTTGCAGGATTTTCTTCTGCTGTTGTTGTGTTCCTGCTGTGGCAATGTGAGGTTTAGGGTGCTGGTAAGTAACAAAGTGAGCAATTGCTGCCTTCTTGAGTTGATACTTAGTAGATCGCTGGTTGTGTAGTATGTCACTTGTGTGGTGCTGTTTCATGAGAGTCCAATTGCCAAAGGCTGGTGTGTAGGTCCCAAGCAGTTGCTGTAGTTGTGCTTGATGCTGCATTTGTAGTAGCAAAATCCAGTCCTTCCTGCCTCCATACAAAAACAGACAAGTTAGATGATGAGACTGACCTGTGGGGTTGGTTTCTCCAGTGTTTCCTGCAAGAAATAGCACATTGTTAGTGAAAATCCACTGCTTCATTTTTTCTTTATCACTGTTGTTTTGCCCTCCACCAGGCTTCCTTCCTTTTGGCAAAGTTAATTGCCCCTTGTTTCCTGCCACTCTTACTCTTAGATATGGGCATTGGCTCTTGTCACTATTGATCAAACTTCTAGTTTGTGTATCCAGCTCAGCAAAACAGTAGCATTCCATAGGTCCAACATCCACGGCATAGTTTGCCAAATGATCTGCCAACTTGTTGCCTTCTCTGAGTGTGTGTGTTACTGTTGCATTACATCTTGCCATCAGCTCTTTGATTCCTGCAACTGTTTCATCAATGGACCATGGCACTCTCCATTCTCCCTTTATGCCTTATAGTAGCATCATTGAATCAGTATGGAGATATATGAGAAAGTGTTAATTGTGGACACAGAATCTCAAGGCCTCCAGTATTTCCTGTGCCTCAGCTTCTGTGTTTGTGCCTTCTTGAATTTCCTTGTAGCATGCATATATGACGTCTCCCTATTCATCTCTCAGTACAAAACCAATTGAGCTTCTCCCTGGGTTACCTCTAGAGGCTCCATCTGTGTTGACTTTTAACCACCCTTGATTGGGGAATTCCCATAGCACCTTTGTGTACTTCAAAGTGGGAGTGTATTCCTCCATCATAGTGATTATATCTTGCCATTTATGAGGGGTGCTTTAGATGCCTGGCTTTCTGACTTTGATGAGTAATTGAAGGGTGGAAGTGATCTGGTAAATGACTCTATTGATAGTGATTGTATCCCCATATTTGTAAAAGTTTCTTCTCTTCCACAGCTCCCAAACAATTATTGAAGGCAAAGCTTGCATTATAGGTTTCAATCTAGGTACAACCTCTGCAGTCCAACATTTAACCACAGTCTGATGCAATGTGATTCCATTCATGTTAATTCCTGCATTACCAAGGAAGTGCCTCCACACTTTGCTTGCAGCATATGATGTGAAAAATAAATGTTGTCTTATTTCTTCTTGTGGCTCTACACAGCACCAACATTTAGATGCCATTTGATAAACCAGTTTTCTAAAGAAATCATCAAGTGGTAGCCTGTTTCTCCATACTTTCCACATGAAGAAAGCAATCTTGAAAGGCAGCCCTTCCACCCAGATGTTTCTGTAAGCATTAGAAGGATTTTGCTTCCTCCTCGGGTATTCCCAAGATGATTTCACAGTGAAGTCACCTCTAGTTTCTAGCATCCATGCAGGTTTGTCAAGCACATCTGTAAGGACTGGTGGTTTGACATTCTCCAATATGTGTATAGCAAGATCATCTGGTAGCAGTTCTCTAATCTTCTCCTCATTCCAGTGGCTATCATGCACCAGATCATAAATGTTTTGTACTGTTTCATCACACATAAAGTCAGGTGGGGTAACAAAGTATAGAGCTCCCAATCCAATCCAGTTTTCAAACCAGAATAGAGAAGATCCCATCTTAGGTTTCCAGAAGATTTGATGTTCTATGATGTTTCTGCACTCAATCATTTTTCTCCATATATCAGATCCACCTATCCAAGGAACAATCATAGGATTAAGCTTTTTGCAGTATTTCTGACTCATAAAAGCACTCCACAGACTTGGTTTTGTTCTGAAGTTCCACCACAGTTCGCAAAACAATGCTGTAGACATGTTATGTAAAGACCTAAATCCTGCACCCCCTTCCTCACATGGTAAGCATAAGGTGTTCCATGATCCCCAGTGTCTTCTTGGGTGTCCAACAGAGTTGCACTAGAAGAATTGTGCAATTATCTTATGTAACTTATTGATCACACAAGCAGGAGGATTTACTGCAAAAAGGAGATGTATGGGCATGCTCTGTAGCACATGTGTTATAAGCACTGCTCTTCCCCCTATAGACATTAATTTTCCTTTCAAAGCTTGAAGCTTGTCCATCACCTTTTGCATGAGACCTTTGTAGCAGTCCATCTTCCTTCTCATGTAGAAGAATGGACATCAAAGGTATGTGAAAGGAAAGTCTTTCCTCAAGATTCCAGTGATTCTTTGAACCTTATTAACTATTTGTTCAGCAGTGGAATGATGCATATACACAGCAGATTTACTCTTGTTTGTCAGTTGACCAGAGGCTCTTTCATATGCTGTCAGCACCTCCATTATAAGCTGCAATGAGGTAGCATCTGATAAGGAGAAGATGATGGTATCATCAGCATAGGCTAGGTGGTTTATCCTGGGACTCCACTTGGGCAATCCAAATCCACAGAAGTAGAGATTGGAGTGCAAAGAATTCAATCCTCTGGACATTGCCTCTGCTGCCAGTATGAACAAAGCAGGTGACAGAGGGTCACCTTGCTTCACCCCTTTCGTGGACTTAAAAAAGCCATGTGGCTGTCCATTTAGTAATACAGAGTACCAATTGTTTGATACAAACTCATACACCAAGCTTATAAACCTTTCTTCAAATCCCATCTTCCTCAGAACTTCTGTCAAAAATAACCATGACAGTCTATCATATGCTTTTGTCATATCCAGTTTGATTACAATATTTGGCCTTGCTTTGGTCCTCAATTGAATGTTTGTTATTATCTCTTGTGTCAAGAGGACATTCTCCACGATGCTTCTGCCTTTTAGAAAATGAGATTGCTCCTCAGAAATTTGCTTTGGCAGGATGTTTACCATTCTGTCATGAATGACTCTCGAAAAGATTTTGTTGATAAAGTTACTGAGGCTTATTGGTCTTATATCTGAAAAGGTGATCACTTCCTTCCTTTTTGGCAGAAGAACCAGGTTTGTATGTGTCACAAACTTGGGGAGGGTATGGCCATTGAAGATTGTTTTGACCGTATCCACTATATCATTTTCAATTATGTCCCAACATGATTGGTAAAAGCTTCCACTGAAACCATCTGGCCCTCCAGCACTTTCCGCACTGAGTCCAGACACTGCTTCTTTGATATCCTCCTTTGTTGGTTGTTGCATTAGTTGACTGTTGTCTGTGCTATCCACTATTGTAGGAACATGCTCTAGGATTCCAAATATTGTAGGAATTGTATCCTCATGGAATTTGTCACGACCCAAACAGGAGGGCCATGACTGGCACCCGGGCCATACTTGCCGAGCACCAACGCACATTTTATCTAACTTTTCTTATTATCTATAAGGGCCGATGAGATCAATATAAATTGTAGACATGAACCCTAAACAACCAACAATGACAGATAATGGCATGAACATAGATATCATTTGCCGACAAGGATGTCATGAGGCTACGTATAAGGTACGAGCTGACAAGCTGCTATGAGAGACTATACAACAAAAATTAGTCGACAAGGCAATCCAAACTATACATGAGTCGACACCTGTCTATGAGCCTCTGAAGGAACATAAGTGCTAAAATATTGCCGGAACAGGTCCCTAACATACCCATAACACCTATAACAAAAATGCATACCAAGACCACGGCAAGTCCGGAGAAGGGATCTCGCCAATAACCGCTGAACTGGGCAGCCTACTTTGGTCTACCTGTCTATCAGGACCTGCAGCATGACATGCTGCGTCCACAAATAAAAGGACGTCAGTACTAATAAAGTACTGAGTATTTAAGGCAGGAAGGCATAAGTAAGAACAATAATCTAAATAGGGATAGAGAATATACAACCTGTAAAATCTAGATGCCTCTGAGGGATACTGACATGAATGAGTGATAAATCTATATATATACACATAAAATTTTAAAACATACGCCTCTGTGGGCATCATTATCATCATATCGTACCCGGCCCTAATAGGCTCGGTAAAAACGTACCCGGCCATCATAAGGCTTGGTAGAATCGTACCCGGCCGCGTGGAGCTCGGAAAAACCCAACTGATCGATGGTTGCACAATAGGTTTCGTACCCAGCCCACTATAGCGCGGCTCGGTAGAGTAACGTAGATACATATATATGATGTATGCTGGACTCATTGGAATCACGTTTTGAACTTTTCGGAGTGACGTAAGGTAGCTATCCTCCGTACACGTTATTAGGACTAAATCCTCATCAAGAAACTTATAAGAATCAGGAAGTATCAATAACACTAATAACATAAGAATAAGAGAAGTAACATCAACATCAATCGTTCCATCAGAAGGGAAACAATGTAAGTTACTGCTAGCCTCTAAGAGTGGAGTATCTTTGGATGCTCGTTCATTACATTACGCACAATCGAAGTCGTGCAAAAGAAGGAAAGGGATAGCCTCACATACCTTTTATATACTGCCTAACCTCAAGCTATGAAAATGCCATGACTCCTTAGTCTACAATAAGAGAAATGACACTATCATTATCGTTTAAGCGTCGTAACTATTATGTATCAGCCGTAACCCATTTTACGATAAAACGGACAGCACCTCCCCTATTTATATGAATTCCCAAAAGTTAAAACAATCACCAAACAGCCCAAAAAACATCAATAATAATCATATTGAGCCTCCCAAAACAGTCCACCAACTAACAACATTACTAGCAAGCCTTTCGACATATATCTCACAAGTTCTAGCTTCAACGACTTAGCCGTAACTTGGATAATCTTAAATACATGTAGGGTAAGAGGTTCCTTACCTTTTAACAGAAATAACAACTCCAATTTGACCTTAATTGACCACGAAATATCCCTTCAATGCTTCCACAAGAACAAGGAAGCGAAGCTAGCAATCAATTAGGGTTTTTTGGCACTAGAATCACTTTAGAAGACTTGAAATACCTAGGGTTGATATTAAAACTTGAGGGATTATTTTACAGAACACAAACAACTTAAAACAACCTCCCACATGAGCTGTAACAACACAAAAATCAGCAATAACAAGAAGAACAAGAAACTTACTAGCGCCACGGGATTCCCGACACTTGATTTGTGTGGTTTGCCCTTTGTTTTAGTCTTAGATCATGAGAGAACCTTGAGAGGGTGTTCTTAGGGTTCTAAGATCTGCATCTACTGAAATCCAATGACTTATAACGGGGTTGAGGCGTGTTATATACATCTATATGTCTTAACCGCTTATGTGGGCCCCATAGAGAGCTGCTTGGCGCAGTCTCACGAAAACTAGAATATCTCTCAACTCGGAGATCGTATTGACAAAAGGTTTAATAAGTTAGAAACTAGGCTCATAGACCTTGAATTTTAGTTGGTATACAACCCCGTAATTCTAAGTAAATTGAGACAAAAGCTTAGTGACATTCTATCTAAAGTATAAGTAAAATTATGAACGTAAATTACGACAACTTTTGTCGACTTTTGTTTCATAACTCATTTGACTTCAAGACTTATGAAACGGATATTATATGATTCAAATACCTTAAAACACGTCCTCTTGGTAATACTAATCACCTCTAGATTTACCTGAAAATACGAGTTACAACATCCTTGATTCGTTTAACTTCTAGTACTTGTAACCACTCTTATACACCCTTGTATCATTTAAGACCAATAGGACTAAATTCTTGTCATCTCAAAGATAATCTCTTCTCGGACCTACGTAGACTAACTTACGTCCTAATCTAATGTATGCAAATATGGGTTGTAACATCCTCCCCCCCCCCCCCCC
>MCJB01015928.1:408260-431784 GCA_002018475.1 Nicotiana obtusifolia
TTATAACACCCTCCCCCCAGGAACATTCGTCCTCGAATGTAAGGGTTTACGGGGAGTCTAACTCATCGTGGATTTTTGAAGGAAAATTACCCGCTGAGTTTCCTCTATAAAATGGACACTAGCCAAACTTGCAAGCAGTTAAACCCAACCTATGGCCTTACAAGGCTATACAAAGCAGTATAGATATGTACATTATCGGCATATCACCATTTTGTATTAAGAAAGAGTATTCTCAAGTTATTGCTTACCTCATAGAGACGTTTCTCCTTATAATGCATCATGCATATCACCATTTTGTACTAAGAAAGAGTATTCTCAAGTTATTGCTTACCTCATAGACATCACTTGGAACTCATAAAGCCCATACCGAGTCCGAATTGTTGTCTTTGGGACATCCGATGCCCTAGTCTTCAACTTATGGTAGCCGGATCCCAAATCAATCTTCGAAAACACTTTGGCACCCTGAAGCTGATCAAATAAGTCATCAATCCTCGGCAATGGATACTTGTTCTTGATATGACTTTGTTCAACTCCCGATAGTCTAACACATCCTCATCGAACCATCCATCTTCTTCATGAACAACAGTGGCGCACCACAGGGCGAACACTAAGTCTAATGAATCCTTTATCAAGCAAATCCTGCTACTGTTCCTTCAGTTCCTTCAACTCAGGCGGGGCCATACGGTATGGTGAAATAGAAATGGCTAAGTGCCCGGATCCAAGTCAATATAGAAGTCAATATCTCTATCGGGTGGCATCCTAGGCAGATATATAGGAAACACTTCTGGAAAGTCACGCACAACTGGTACTGAATCCATGGAAGGAACCTCTACACTAGAATCGCGAATATAAGCCAAATAAGCTAGATGTCCCTTCTTGACCATACGCCGAGCCTTCACATTAGAAATAAACCTGGTGGTAGAATGGTCAGGAGTCCCTCTCCACTCTAATCGAGGCAACCCCGGTATGGCTAAGGTCACCGTTGTGGCGTGACAGTCCAATATAGCATGATAAGCTGACAACAAATCCATGCCCAAATAACATCAATGTCTACCATATCAAGAAGCATGAGGTTTACACTAGTCTCAAGACTCCTAATAGTAATCACACACGAGCGATAAACACGGTCTACAACAATAGAATCTCCCACATGCATGGACATATATATAGGAGCACCCAAAGAATCACGAGGCACAACCAGATATGAAGCAAAATAGGATGACACGTAGGAATAAGTAGAGTTCGAATCAAATAGCACTGAAGCATCTCTATGGAAAACTTGACTAAAACCTGTGATAAAGGCATCAGATGAGTCGGCCTCAGGTCTAACTGGAATGCATAAAAATAGGGCTGGGCCCTACCACTCTGACCTCCGCCTCTCAGACGACCTTTAGCTGGCTGGCCTCTACCTCTAACGGCCTGACTCCACCTCTAATAGCCTGACCTCCACCTCTAGCAGCCTGACCCCCGCCTCTAGCTAGCTAAGATTGCATTGAAGCAACCGATGCCGGAACCATGGCACGAGAACTCTGTTGTAGCATGCCGCCTTGTGACCGGGGGTAAAATCTAGGAAGATGCCTCAAATATTCACAAGTATAACAAGCCCTTGGATGTTGTGACTGCTGACCTCGGAACTGGCCATGTCGACCTGGATAACCACTCTGATAAATCTAGATAAGAGGTGCACTAATAGGAGCTAATGGTGCACTGTAGGTTACTGCTCAAGATGAGATACATAAGGTCCACGACTACCCGAAGCACTATGGGATGCCTGAAGCACTAACTGAAATGGCCTAGGAGGATAGCCTCTACCAAAAGTACCACTACCTCCAGATGAGGCACTACTGAAACCACTGAAATGATGAGGCTCCTCTCTCCTGACCACGAACCATCTCGATCCGTTTAGCAATATCTACGGTCCTCTGGAAAGAAATATCATCTCTGGTCTCCTTGGCCATCAGTAGCCTAATATTGAAAGTGAGTCCATCAATGAATCTCCTCGCTCTCTCCTTCTCAGTAGGGAGTAAAATAACTGCATGGCAAGCTAGGTCCACAAATCAGGTCTTATACTGGGTGACAGTCATGCTACCCTACTGAAGGCGCTCAAACTGACTGTGGTACTCCTATCTCAGAGTGAAAGGAATAAACTTCTCTAGAAATAGCAGTGAAAACTGATCCCAAGTAAGTGAAGGTGAACCAGCTGGTATGGTCAACACATAATCTCTCCACCATCTCTTGGCAGAACCGGTCATTTGGAACACTGCAAAGTCAACCCCATTGGTCTCAACAATACCCATGTTGCGCAACACCTCGTGGAAACGGTCCAAGTAATCTTGTGGGTCCTCAGAAGGTGCACAACATCACGGGTCTCTTCCCGGTCTATGTCGCAACAACCAGCTAAACTACCCCAACTAGGCTGAGTTTGATATAGGGGTGTCATCTGCTCCGAAGTGGGAGTAGCGGGAGTTTGTGCTTCTCCCCCAGCTCGAGAGACGGCTGGTGCCACCGAAAATGCATCGGTCTGGGCCACACTCTCTATAAGGCCCACCAAGCGGACTAGAGTGTCCTGAAGCACGGGAGTGGCTATAAATCCCTATAGGACCTGAGCTGGTCCAACTCGTACGGTCTGAGCTGGGATCTCCTCCTCATGATTAATCTGAGGCTCCATTGTGGTTGATTCTGCTCGAGCTTTAGGCTGAGCCCTGCCCCTGCCTCGGCCTCTAGCTCGACCTCGGCCTCGGCCTATACCCCTGGTAGTAGCTGCAATAGGGGGCTCCGGCCCTGTCCGGGCGTAGATGTTGTGCGTGTTCTCGACATCTACGAGAGAACAAGAATGGAATGATTCAAACATCAATGATAGAATAAAATCGCACGATAGGAAAAGAAATAATTGAAAATTTTCCTAAAACCCCATAACCACTAGAAGATAAGTACAGACATCTCCGTACCGATCCTCCAGACTCTACTAAGCTTGCTCATGACTCGTGAGATCTAAGTAACCTAGTGCTCTGGTACCAACTTGTCACGACCCGGAATCCCAACCTTGGGGTCATGATGGCGCCTAACATCCACTTGCTAGGCAAGCTGACGTGAAACAGATAATTTAACCAATTGTAATAATTGAAAACAATATATTAATGTGAAAATGATAAAAGTCTGAAGTAGAATAATATTACACCGAACAACAAAATCTAAACATATCCCAGAAGCTGGAGTCACGGATACATGAGCATCTAGAGTGCTACATATAAGGTCTGAACAAAATATAATTGTTTTGAAACTCAATAAAATAGTAGAGATAGAAGGAAAGGGGACATCAGGGTTGCGGATGTCGTGCAGCTATACCTCAAGTCTCTGACTGCGACTGAATCCGAGCGGAAAGCTACTGACCGCCACTAGGACCAATCACGAAACAACCAAGTAAATCACCAAAATCGAGAAAACCAGTCAAATCAATGATATGAAAATGGCACTGCATCATCCTTCGTGATTTTACTCTCGTCCGCACTATGCAATAATATGAATACAATGGCTCGGCATCGCGCTTCATGCTTTTACTCTCGTCCTCACCATGTAATAATAATATGAATGAAATGGCACGACATCACCCTTCGTGCTTTTTCTCTCTCCTCACCGTGTAATAATGATAATATAAATGGAATGGCACGGCATCATCCTTCGTGCTTTCACTCTCTTCCTCACCATATAATAATGATAATATGAATTAGAATAATAAACAACCGGAATAATGTAACTTCAAATATGGTTCCATGATATCAAACTTCAACTTCCAAAAATAATAAACAACTTTAAAATAAGCAATATTACGAAACGAATAATCAAAGAAGTAATAATCTAACCTAAGCAAGGATATCATAAGTAACAAAACAATAAAATACAAAGAAACAAGTTTCACCCGCATGCTTTAACCTAATGACAACGCATAAGTACTCGTCAACTCACATATATGTTGTCCCCATACATAAAACACATAGAAAATAGACCAACAAGTAATAATCCCTCAACTCAAGGTTAACCACGACACTTACCTCACTCTGCAAACAAATCAATGCTCAACCGCGGCTTTTCCTCTAGAATTAGCCTCCAAACCAGTCAAATCTAACCAAATATAGTTCAAATAATTCAAAATAAGCATTAGAAATTACCCACGAGTGAAAAAGATTCAATATTTAATGTTTTTAGAAAAAGCCAACAAAAGTCTACCTCAGATCCGCTTGGTCAAAACCTGAGATTCAGACCAAAATCCAATTACCTATTCACCCCCGAGCCCGGTTATGTGATTAATTTCGAAATCATACCTCAATTTAAGGTCTAGATCTCAATTTCTCAAAATCGCCACCTAAATCCCTAATTTCTACCATCACAAAGAATAGATTAAAGGTTTAAATCAATGGGTATTTACAGAAATGTAAGGAAACAAGCTAAATTCTATTAACTTATGAAGTTGGGATGAAAACCTCTTCAAAATCGCTTCTAGGTCGAGCTCAAACTTGAAAATGGTGAAAAATGACTTAATTCCTGACTTTAGGACATTTTAATCACTAGGCGTCAGGCTTTCTTTGCGTTTGCGAAGGGCCTAATCCGATCACGAAGAACAGCAACCAAGTGGCCTTCGCGTTTGCGAGAAACTCCATCCCCCTGGTCCCTCCCTAACACTACGCGTTCACGAGAGGAGGGTCGCGTTTTAAACCCCCACTACTTCGCGTTCGCGACCAGCTTCCCTCGTTCACGATGAGTAAATTCCTCCCCAGCCTAGATTCTCCTTCGCGATTGCGAGATAGGCTTCGCCATCGCAAAGCACGTTGCACCAAACACCAAAAACAAAGTTGAAGAAGCAATCTCTAAGTCCAAAAATGACCCATAGCCTATCTGAAACTCACCCGAGCCCCTCGGGCTCCAAACCAAACATGCACACAAGTGTAATAACATCATACGAACTCGCTCACTCGATCCAAACACCAAAATAACACCTAGAATTATGAATCAAACATCAAAATGCATGAAATTTTCAAAGAAACTCAAGAACTTTCAAATTCACAACCGAGCGTCCGAATCATATCAAATCAACTCTATTTTGCACCAAATTTTGCAGTCAAGACATAAATAGTAAAATGAACCTATACCAAGTTTCGGAACCAAAATTCAAACCCAGTAGCTATAACGTCAACCTACGGTCAAACATCCGAATTCCTTAAACCTTCAAATTATTAGTTTTCAACAAATCACATCAAAAGAAGTTAGGAACTTCCGAATTCAAATCCGGGCATACGCCCAAGTCCAAATTCACGATACGGATCCACCGGGATCGTCAAAATACAGATCCAGTTAATTTACAAAAAATGTTGACTGTAGTCAACTCAAATCATTTTTAAGTATAAAATTCATATTTTCTTCAATTTTTCACATAAAATTTTACGGAATAAGACACGTACTGCGCACGCAGATCGAGAAATGCTAAACGGAGCTAATCGAGGTCTCGTAACATAGAAATAAAGGCTAGAACTCAAAATGACCTATCAGGTCATCACATTCTCCACCTCTAAAACAAACGTTCATCCTCGAACGGACATAAGAAGGTACCTACCTGGACTTGTGAAAATGTGTAGGTATCTACTCCGAATATCGGACTCAGACTCCCACATCGCTGCCTCGATGGCTGACCTCTCCACTACACTCTAACAGAAGGATAACTCTTAGACCTCAACTTCCGGATTTGCCATTCTAGAATGGCCACCGGCTCCTCCTCGTAAGTCAAATCCTTGTGCAATTGGACTGAGCTGAAATCTAATACATAGGATGAATCACCGTGATACTTTTGGAGTATGGAGACATGGAACACGGGGTGAACTGCTGATAAGCTAGGTGGCAATGCAAGTTTGTAGGCCACCTCACCAACTCTCTCAAGAATGGCAAAGGGTACCTAGGACTCAACTTGCCCTTCTTTCCAAACCTCATCACTCCCTTCATGGGTGAAACCCGGAGCAAAACCCTCTCTCCAACCATGAATGCAACACCATGAACTCTCCGATCAGCATAACGCTTCTGCCTAGACTGAGCTATGCGAAGTCGATCCTGGATCATCTTGACCTTTTCCAAGGCATCGTGAAACAAATCGGTACCCAACAACCGAGCCTCTGCCGGCTTAAACTAACTAATTGGAGAACGACGTCGCCTCACATATAAGGCCTCATAAAGAGCCATCTAAATAGTTGATTGGTAGTTGTTGTGGGCAAACTCCATAAGCGCCAAGAACTAATCAAAAGAACCACTGAAATCCATAAAACAGGCGTGAAGCATATCCTCCAATATCTGAATAGTGCGCTCGGATTGTCCGTTCGTCTAGGGTGAAATGGTGTACTCAACTCAACCTGTGTGCCTAACTCATATTGTACGTCCCTCCAGAAGTGCAATGTGAACTGCGTACTCCATCAGAAATGATAGACACCGGCACACCGTGAAGACGAACAATCTAGCGGATATAGATCTCTGCCAACCGCTCTGAAAAATAGGTTACAGCCACTAGAATGAAATGTGCTGACTTGGTCAACCTGTCCACAATGACCCATACTGCATCAAATTTCTTCGAAGTTCGTGAGAGCCCAACAATGAAATCCATGGTAATACGCTCCCACTTCCACTCAGAAATCTCAAGTCTCTGAAGCAAACCGACGGGCCTCTAATTCTCGTACTTCACCTGCTGGCAATTCAAATACTGAGCCATGTATGCAAGTATATCTTTTTCATTCTTCTCCGCCAATAATGCTGTGTCAAATCCTGATACATCTTGGCGGCACCCGGATGGATGGCATACCGCAAATTGTCGGCCTCCTCAAGAATCAACTCACGAAGCCCATCCACATTGGGCACACAAATCCGGCCCTGCACCCGCAACACCCTATCATCTCCAATTGTAACATGCTTGGAATCACCGTACTGCACCGTATCCTTAAGGACAAGCAAATGGGGATCGTCATACTGACGCTCTCTAATGCGCTCTTAGAAAAAAGACTAAGAGACCGTGCAAGCTAGAACACGACTAGGCTCCGAACCATCTAACCTCAAGAACTAATTGGCCAAGGCCTGAACATCTGATGCTAGCGGGCTCTCACTAACTGGAATTATATGCGAGGCTACCCATCACAACCTTTTTGCTCAAGGCATCAGCCACCATATTGACCTTCCCGGGATGGTACAAAATTGTAATATCATAGTCTTTCAACAGTTCCAACCACCTCCGATGCCTCAAGTTGAGATCCTTTTTCTTGAACAAATACTGCAAACGCTGATGATCCGAGAATAGGTCACACGATACGCCATAGAGGTAATGCCTCCAAATCTTCAATGCATGAACAATGACTACCAACTCTAAGTCATGAACAAGGTAATTCTTTTCATGAACCTTCAATTTTCATGACTCATATGCAATCACCCTGCCATCCTGCATCAATACTGCACCGAGCCCAGTACGCAATGCATCACAATACACCGTGTAGGATCCTGAACCTGTGGGAAACACCAACACTTGGTTGTAGTCAAAGCAGTCTTGAGCTTCTGAAAGCTCAACTCTCACTCATCGGACCACCTGAATGGAGTACCCTTCTGGGTCAATCTAATCAATGGGGCTGCTATGGATGACAACCCCTCCATGAACTGGCGATAATAACCCGCCAAACCTAGGAAGCTCCAAATATTTGTAGATGAAGTAGGTCTAGGCCAGTTCTGAACTGCCTCAATCTTCTTAGAATCCACTTTAATGCCCTCGGCCGATACAACATGTCCCAAAAAGGCAACCGAATCCGACCAAAACTCACACTTTGAAAACTTGACATATAACTGGCTATCTCTCAAAAGTCTAAAGTACAACACAAAAATGCTGCCCATGCTCCTCTCGACTGCGGGAGTAGATCAAGATACCATCAATGAAGATGATCACAAAAGTATCCAAATAGGGATTAAATACCCAATTCATCAAATCCATAAATGTTGTTGGGGCATTTGTCAACCCGAATGAGATCACTAGGAACTCATAATGCCCATACCGAGTCCAAAAAGCTTTCCTGGGGACATCCGATGCCCTAATCTTCAACTGATGGTAGCCAGATCTCAAATCAATCTTCGAAAACATTTTGGTACCCTGAAGCTGATCAAATAATGGATACTTGTTCTTGATATTGACTTTGTTCAACTGCCGATAGTCTATACACATCCACATTGAATCATCCTTCTTCTTCAAGAACAACACTGGTTCACCCAGATTGATACACTAGGTCTAATAAATCCCTTATCAAGCAAATCCTACAACTGCTTCTTTAGCTCTTTCAACTCAAAGCGGGGCCATATGGTGTAGTGGAATAGAAATTGGTTGAGTGCCCGGAGCCAAGTCAATACAGAAATCAATATCTCTGTTGGGTGGCATCCCCGACAGATCTGCAGGAAACACCTCTGGAAACTCACGCACAACTAGTACTGAAACCATGGAACCCCCACACTAGAATCGCGAATATAAGCCAAATAAGCTAGACATCCCTTCTTGACCATTTATCGAGCCTTCACATATGAAATAACCTTGCTGGTAGAATGGCCAGGAGTCCCTCTCCACTCTAATCGAGGCAACCCTGGCATGGCTAAGGTCACCGTCTTTGCGTGACAGTCCAATATTGCATGATAAGATGACAGCCAATCCATGCCCAAAATAACATCAAAGTCTACCATATCAAGAAGCAGGAGGTATACACTAGTCTCAAGACTCCCAATAGTAATCACACACGAGCGATAAACACGGTCGACAATAATAAAATCTCTCACGGGCGTGGACACATACACAGGAGCATTATGAATCACGAGGCACAACCAGATATGAAACAAATAGGACGACACATAGGAATAAGTAGAGCCCATATCAAATAGAATTGAAGCATCTCTATGGCATACTGAAATAATACCTGTGATAATGGCGTCAGATGAATCGGCCTCAGGTCTAGCTGGGAATGGATAAAAACGGGGTTGGACCCCACCACTCTGACCTCCGCCTCTCGGACGGCCTCTAGCTGGCTAGCCTCCACCTCTAACGGCCTGACCTCTGCCTCTAGCAGCCTGACCCTGCCTGTAGATGGCTGAGCGAGCGATGAAGAAACTGGTGACGGAACTATGGCATGAGAACACTGTTGTGGCATGCCACCCTGTGACCTAGGGCAAACTCTAGAAAGGTTCATCGGATCTCCACAAGTATAACAAGTCCTCGGCTGTTGTGACTGCTGACCTTGGAATAGGACCTGTCAACTTGGATAACCACTCTATTAACTTTGGATCGGAGGTGCACTAATAGGAGTTGATTGTGCACTGTAGGCTAGCTGCTCAGGATGAGAGACTAAGGACCACGACTACCTGATGCACCGTGGGATGCTTAAAGCGCTAACTGAAATGTCCTCCTCTACCAAAAGTACCCCTGCCTGTAGATGAGGCACCACTGAAACCACCAAAATGACGAGGTTTATTATCAGACACAGGTTCCCTCTCCTGACCACGAACCATCTCGATCCATCTAACAATCTCTACGGCCCTCTAGAAAGAAATATCATCTCCGGTCTCCTTGGCCATCTGTAGCCTAATACTGAAAGTGAGTCCATCATAGAACCTCCTCACTCTCTCCCTCTCAGTAGGGAGTAAAATAACTGTATGGCGAGCTAGGTCCACAAATCATACTGGGTGATAGTCATGCTACCATGCTGAAGGCGCTCAAACTGCCTGTGATACTCCTCTCTCAGAGTGAAATGAATAAACTTCTCTAGAAATAGCTGTGAAAACTGATCCCAGGTAAGTGAAGATGAACCAGCTGGTCTGATCAACACATGATCTCTCTACCATCTCTTGGCAAAGCCGGTCATCTGGAATAGTGCAAAGTCGACCCTATTAATCTCAAATATTCCCATGTTGTGCAACACCTTGAGGCAACGGTCCAAGTAATCCTTTGGGTCCTCAGAAGGTGCACCATTAAAGTGAATAGGGAAAGCTTTGTGAACTTGTCCAATCTCATCAATCCCTCAATAGATATCACGGGCCTCTCCTCGGTCTATGCTGCCATAACCAGCCAAACTACCCCAACTAGCTTGAATGCTGGAGTCTGATATAGGGGAGCCATCTGCTCCGAAGTGTGAGTAGTGGGAGTCTGTGCTCCTCCCCTAGCCTGAGAGACTACTGGTGCCACCGTAAATGCACCAATCTGAGCCACACTCTCCATAAGTCCCACTAAGCGGACTATAGCGTCCTGAAGCACTGGAATGGCTATAAATCCCTCCGGGGCCAATGCTAATCCAACGGGTATCATCTGAGCTGGGATCTCCTCCTCATGACAAATATGAGGCTCCACTGTGGATGCTGCTTCTCGAGCTCTAGGCTGAACACTGCCCCTGCCTCGGCCTCTACCCTTGGTAGTAGCTGCAACATGGGGCTCGGCTCCTATCGCCCGTAGATGTTGTACGTGTTCTCACCATCCACGAGAGAACATGAATGGAATTATTCAAACATCAATGATAGAATAAAATTGCAAAATAGGGAAAGAAAGAAGTGAATTTTTTCTAAAAATCCATAGCCTCTAGAAGATAAGTACAGACGTCTCCGTACCGATCCTCCAGACTCTACTAAGCTTGCTCATGACTCGTGAGACATAAGTAACCTAGTGCTCTGATACCAACTTGTCACGACCCGGAAACCGAACCTCGGGATCACTGATGGCGCCTAACATCCACTTGCTACGAAAGCTAACGTGGAACAGATAATTTCACCGATTTTAACGATTGAAAAAAAAAAATATAAACAATGATAACGATAAATATCTAAAGTAGAGTAATATAACACCAAACAACAAAACCAAACATATCCCAGAACCTGGAGTCACAAATAGATGAGCATCTACAATGCTACAAATAAGTTCTGAACAAAATACAACTGTTTTGAAACTCAATAAAACAGTATAGGTAGAAGGTAAGGAGACTTCAGGGCTACGGACATCGTGCAGTTATACCTCAAGTCTCTGACTGTGCCTAAATCCGAACAGAAATCTACTGAGCGCCGCTAGGACCAATACCAATATCTGCACAAGAAGTGCAGAAATGTAGTATGAGTACAACCGACCCAATGTACTCCGTAAGTGTCGAGCCTGACCTCGACGAGGTAGTGACGAGGCTACAACAAGACACTACGCAAATAAACCTGTACAAGTGTGTATAAAGCAGCAATATTAACAGAGAATGATAATGTACTAACTGGGAGGGTACATGCGAAAAGGGAAAGATGTAACAAATACAACAAGTATGAAATCACAAAATAACCAAGTAAATCACCAAAATCGAAAAAACCAGTCAAATCTATGATATGAAAATGGCATGGCATCACCCTTCGTGTTTTTACTCTCGTCCTCACCATGTAATAATAATATGAATGAAATAGACGGCATCACCCTTCGTGCTTTTACTCTCTTACTCACCATGTAATAATGATAATATAAATGGAATGGCACAGCATCACCCTTCGTGCTTTTATTCCTTTCCTAACCATATAATAATGATAATATAAATTAGAATAATAAACAATGCGGAGAATAAATGTAACTTCAAATATGGTGCCATGCTATCAAACTTCAACTTCCAAAAATATTCAACACCTTTGAAATAAGCAATAATTATGATACTAATAATCAAAGAAGTAATAATCTAACCTAAGCAAAGATATCATAACTAACAAAAAATAAAACACAAAGAAACAAGTTCCACACGCATGCTTTAACCCAATGACAATACATAAGTACTCGTCACCTCACATATGTATTGTCCCCACATATAAAACACGTAGCAAATAGACCAACAAATCCTAATCCCTAAAGTCAAGGTTAACCATGACACTTACCTCACTCCGCAGCCAAATCAATGCTCAATCGCGGATTTTCCTCTAGAATTAGCCTCCAAACAAATCAAATCTAACCAAATATAGTTCAAATAATTCAAAATAAGCTTTAGAAACTACCTACGAGTGAAAAAGATTCAATATCTAATATTTTTGAAAAAAGTCAACAAAATTTAACCCCGGCCTGCTTGGTCAAAACTCGAGATATGGACAAAAACCTAATTACCCATTCACCCCTGAGCCCGGTTATGTGATTAGTTTCGAAAGTCGACCTCAATCTAAGGTCTAAATCTCTTTTTATCAAAACTCCAATTTCTACCTAAATCCCTAATTTCTACCATGAAAAAGCATAGATTAAAGGTTAAAATCAATGGGTGTTTATGAAAATGTAAGGAAACAAGTTAAAACCAACTAACCTATAAAGTTGGGATGAAAAACCTCTTTAAAATTGCTTCTAGGCCGAGCTCAAACTTGAAAATGGTGAAAACTAACTTAATTTCTGACTTTGGGACCTTTTAATCACTGGGCGCCAGGCCTTCTTCGCGTTCGCGAAGAACCTGACGCTATCGCGAAGAATAGCAGCCTGAGTGACCTTCGCGTTCGCGAGAAACTCTATGCGTTAGTGATGGCCTGTCCTCCCTGGCCTTCGCTTTCGTGAGCCTGGGCTCACGTTCGCATAGAGCAACTGACTGGCTCCCCCAAGTCCCTCCCTAACACTACGCGTTCGCGAAAGGAGGGTCGCGTTCGCGAAGGGTAACCCCCCCCCTACTACTTCGTGTTCGCAACCAGCTTCCCGCGTTTGTGATGAGTAAATTCCTTCCCAGCCCAGATTCCCCTTCGCGATGGCGAGAGAGACTTCGCGATCGCAAAGCACGTTGCACCATACACCAGAAACTTAGCTGAAGCTGCAATCTCTAAGTCCAAAAATAACCTGTAGCCTATCGGAAACTCACTCGAGCCCCTGGGGCTCCAAACCAAACATACACATAAGTGTAATAACATCATATGAACTCGCGTGCATGATCCAAACACCAAAATAACACCTAAAACTACGAATCGGACATCAAAATGCATGAAATTTTCAAAGAAACTCAAGAACTTTCAAAGTCACAATCGAGCGTCCGAATCATATCAAAACAACTTTGTTTTGCACCAAATTTTGCAAACAAGTCTTAAATAGTAAAATGAACCTATACCAAGTTTCAAAACCGAAATCCGAACCCGATAGCTGTAAGTCAACCTACGGTCAAACTTTGGAATTCCTTAAACCTTAAAATTATGAGTTTTCAACAAATCATGTCAAAATAAGTTAGGGACTTCCGAATTCAATTCCGGGTATACTCCCAAGTGCAAAATCATGATACGGACCCACCGGGATCGTCAAAAACCGATCCTAGTCCATTCACACAAAATGTTGACCGTAGTCAACTCAAAACATTTTTAAGGCTAAAATTTATATTTTTTTAGTTTTTCACATAAAAAATTTTTGGAATAAGACACGGACTGCGCACGCAAATTGAAAAATATTAAACAAAGCTAATCGAGGTCTCGAAATACAAAAATAAAAGCTAGAACTCAAAATGACCTATCGGGTCATCACATCTTGAGCCTATAACACGACGGGCGGATTGTGATATTGAGTCTGTGACCATGCCGAGCGGATTGTGATATTGTCAAGTGAGTTGTCCGTACAGCACGTGAGTTGTCCGTGTGGTTGTGATTGATAATGTGGGCACAAGGTTCCATGTGTATATGATTCGTGATTTGGGACCCGTGATTTGTGATTATAAGGTGTGGTACCTCGGGGTGATTCTTATTGTAAATCTTGTGACGAAACAGTTTAATGATTAGAACTGTCATTGTTTTCCCTTAATTGCTTCACTTGTATTTTATCTGCGCTTTGATTATTTTGTATCACATAATTACCCTTCTTGCCATTTATTTACTTTGTTATTCTGTTGTTAGCTTTATATTTATATTATGCACAGGTTATTTGATTAGTGAGTGTCTTGACTTGAACCTCGTCACTACTCCATCAAGGTTAGTCTTGATACTTATCGGGTACCGCTGTGGTGTACTCATACTACGCTTCTGCACATTTTGTGCAGATCCAGGTACCTCGGATCGTGCCGGACATTAGTTAGCTGCTTGTGATTTGCTGCAGAAACTTCAAGGTATACCTGCCTCGTGGGTTACTAGTTGTGACGACCCGGTCAATTGTCTCGTGGGTTACCACTCCGTCTTCCCCATTTTCTGTCTCATTATGTTGCGTTATCTGTGTTTTTACGTAACCAAGTTGAGTAGTTGAGTCCGGAGTGAAATTGGTAAAAAATGAGACATTTAGTCTCTTTCAAGAAGGGTTAAATCGAAAAAATCAACCGGATGTTGACCTATGAGTTAGGAGGCTCGGATGTGAATTCCGATGATTCGATTAGTTTCGGGAGATAATTTATGACTTAGGAGTGAAATCGGAATTTGTTTCGGAGATCCCGTGTAGAAGTAGGCTTGAATTGGTGAAGTTAGAATTTTGGCGATTTTCGGTTGATAGGCGAGATTTTGATCCGAGGGTCGGAATGGAATTCCGAAAGTTGCTGTAGCTTCGATATGTGAATTAGGACTTGTGTGTAAAATTTCACCTCATTCGGATGTGGTTTGATTGGGTTTAGATCAAAAGAGCGACTTAGAGGATTTTTGAAATCCTTAGGCTTGAATCCGACGCGAATGGGTGTTGAGAGGTTGTTTTGAGCGTTCCGATGGTTGGAACAAGTTTGAATAATGTTATGGGATATGTTGGCGTGTTTGGTTGAGGTTCTAGAAGCCTCGGGTGAGTTTTGGGTGGTTAAACGGACTAATTCGTCGTTGGGAAAGGAAATTTCAGAAAAACCAGATGCGAGAATGCGGACCGCATATCTCAAATGTGGACCGCATATCTCACAGGGAGATCGCAAACCCAGGCAGGTTCCTAGGCAAAGTTCAGGTCAGAAATGCGGTAGGGATGCGGACCGCATACCTAACATGCGGACCGCATATCTAACATCGAGTCTGCAAACTAAGACAGTGAACTGAACAAAATATAACGTCAAGAATGCGGTCGAAATGCGAAACACAAACATGAAATGCGGACCGCATTTCACCATGCTGAGATCGCATACCAGGACAGAAACCTGGACAAATTCAATGTCGAAAATGCGTCCAAAATGCGGACCGCATACCTGTTATGCGACAGGTATGCGATCGCATATCGGGCCGGACAGGGGTGTTTTGTCTCGATTTTTGACCCCTTTATAAATAGAAATCAGTGCCCATTTGCCATACCAAAGCCATTTTTCGTCACCCACGAAGAGAAACACCTCCAAACACCATGAAATCACAGCAAATCAACCTCAAAACTATATCTAAAGGAGATTTTCTTGGGTAAATTCTAAAAGAAGGGGATTTGACCGTTCTAAACATATTTGGAGCTAGAGAGCTCGGATTGAAGCAAGTTTTGAAGCAATTCTTGGAGGGTTTCCAAGAGAAACATCGGGGTAAGTGTTCCTAACTCAATTTTGAGGAATTACCTCAGTTTATCACTGGTTTTAGCAATTAATTGATGATTTAAGTTGTGAAAAATTGTGGAAAACCCTAAGTTTAGATTTAAGATTTGAAGGTCGATCCGATGTCGGAATTCGATAAATCTTGTATGGTTGAACTCGTAAGGAGATAAGGAACCCGTTGAGATGAAAACTACTGAGTTTCGAGAAGTGGGCCCGGGGCTCGGGTTTTGCTAATTTCGGGATTTCTTAGTAATTTTTGACTATTTTCGCTTGGGCTTTGTTCCCTCAACATATTGTGACATAATTATTATGAATTTCTATAGATTCGACGCACGTGGAAGTCAATTCAAAGGGCAAAGACGTCGCGAGCTAAGGATTTAGCCAGTTTGAGGTGAGTAATGATCTTAAATTATGTTCTGAGGGTTTGAGACCCCGGATTGCACATCGTAGTGCCATATTGAGTTGAGACACGCGCTCGATGATGAGCGTGGGGTTGTTTACTACTGGGGATTGTGACTTGGTCCATCCCGATTGATGATTTTACTACATATTTGATTGGAACTGATTTGATATTATCATGATTTGGGCTGATTGCCATATTTGGGCTTCGTGCCGGTTATGCGAACTCTTCAGGGGTAATTTATCACTGTTTACTCAATCATATTTGGGCTTCGTGCCGGTTATGTGAACCCTTCAGGGGTAATTTATCACTGTTTTCTAACTGATTTGATTCATTTCTTAAACTCAGTTTTGAAAATTAAATGACTTTTCAAATGATGTAAATTGGATCGGGTGGCACGCCGCCACGGATATGATATAAATGGATCGGGTGGCACGCCGCCACGAAATATGATAAATTGGATCGGGTGGCACGCCGTCACGAGATATTGCGCTTGGGCCGTAAGAAGCCCCTCCCGGAGTCTGTACACCCCCAGTGAGCGCAGGGTACCCATGGGAATGGGTGACACGCCGTCACGAGACATGATGTGGCCAGTCATGCTATTTTCTTTTACTTCATGTTATTGACTTGATTATTTACATGTTTACTGTTTCGTTATGGATTGCTGTATGCCTTATGTGTTTCCTTACTCTCAGATGTTATTTATAATTATTACTCACTGAGTTGGAAGTATTCACATTACTCCCTGCACCATGTGTGCAGATTCAGGCGTTACCGGTTCCGCTCCGAGGTATTGACAACTACTACTGTCAGGGCGGTGATTCAGAGATTACGAAGTAGCTGTTGGCGTCCGCAGCCCCGTATCTCTTTTACCTTGTTGTTTCCACTATTTTCAAACAGTTGTGCCAAAGATATTGTAATAGTAGTATTATTATTGGTATTTTCATTAGCTGTTCATGACTTTGTGACACCCCGATTTGAGGGCTGTAGTCGGGATGGTTCGGTATTTTTTCGCTAATTTTTGCTATTAAACCATACTTATATTATTTTCGTGTTCTTAACTGTTTAAATCGAGGTTTAGTTTGGATTGGCTAGCCTTGTCTTCATGAGAGGCGCCATCACGACCGGGTTGGGATTTTGGGTCGTGACAGCTTGGTATCAGAGCCTAGGTTGCATAGGTCTCACGAGTCATGAGCGGGTTTACTAGAGTCTCGCGGATCGATACGGAGACGTCTGTATTTATCTTCGAGAGGCTGCGGAACCTTTTTAGGAAAATTCCATATTCTTGAAATTCTTATCGTGCGATCTTTTGTTTCCGGGCACTAAACTTCTGCTATCCTATTCTCTCACAAATGGTGAGGCCGCGATCTATCAGACGAGGTGGACGACCACCAGTGCCAACCATTGAGGCCACTAGAGGCCGGGGACACGGTCATGGTCGTGGTAGAGGCAGAGCGGCAAGGGCAGCATCTGTTGATCCGCCAGCTGCCCCAGCTCAGGAACAGGCTCCAGCAGCACCAGATCAGGAACCAGCTGTGCCTATCGCTATTCCAGGACTTCAGGAGGCCTTGGCCCAGATCTTAACTGTTTGCACTGGCCTGGCTCAGGTAGTTTCAGCCAACACAGCGGCAACTACTTCACAGGCCGGGAAAGGCAGTCAGACTCCAGTTGCCCGTACACCTGAGCAGGTAGTGCAGGGACTTCAGATGCCGGGGGCACCTCCAGCCCAGCCAGTTGCACCAGCTCATGAATTCATAGTACCAGTTATGCCAGATGAGGAGTAGCGTCGCCTTGAGAGGTTTGGCAGACTCAATCCTCCGTCATTCAGTGGTGCTAAGGGCGAGGATGCCCAAGGTTTCCTTGACAAGTGTCAGCGAATGCTCCGGACAGCCGGGATTCTTGAGTCTAGTGGTGTGGCATTTACCACATTTCAGTTCACGGGAGCTGCCTTTAATTGGTGGGAGGCGTATGAGAGGCGTAGGCCGGTTGATGCAGCGCCCCTTACTTGGCAGCAGTTCTCCGCTCTTTTCTTGGAGAAGTATGTGCCGCAGTCTCGCAGAGAGGAGCTGTGTAGACAGTTCGAATGGTTGCTACAAGGGGATATGACTGTGTCGCAATATGAGTCAAGATTTTCTGAGTTGGCTCAACATGTTGTCTGGATGGTTCCGACTAATCGTGAAAGGATCAGGAGGTTTGTGGATGGCCTTAACTATAATCTCCATATTCTTATGACCAGGGAGAGAGTATTGGGTGCTACTTTCGAGGAAGTGGTTGATATAGCTCGCGAGATTGAGACGGTTTGCCGTCAGGAGCGAGAGGAGAGGGAGGCTAAGAGGCCTCGAGGATTGGATAGTTACAGTGGTACTCCTTCGAGAGGCCAGTTTCAGCAAGGTAGAGGTCGTTCCTTCAGGCCTGCTCAGCCAGTTCGCCCAGGGTATAGTGGGGCATCTACAGGTCGTGGTTATCATGGATTGCAGCAGGGCCAGTCATCACTCAGCGCCCTTCTAGCTCATGCTCCGTCAGCCCAGGGTCCTTCTAGGCCGATTTCATTTGCTAGAGCACCAGTGAACTGTTATGAGTGTGGCAAGATAGGCCACGTGCGGAAGCATTCTCCTCATCGTGGTGCTAGATTCATCCCAACAGAGGGGTCAACCCTCGACTTCTGATCCAGTTATTTTACCACCCGCCAAGCCAGTTAGGGGTGGAGGTCAGGCAGCAAGAGGTCGCCCCGGAGGGGAAGGTCAAGTAGGCGGTGGTCAGGCTCGATTCTATGCTATTCCAGGCAGGACAGATGCCAATGCTTCAGATGCCGTTATTACAGGTATTGTTTCAATCTGCCACAAAGATGCATCTGTATTATTTGATCTCGGTTCCACTTATTTATATGTGTCCTTATATTTTGCTCATTATTTGAGTACGCCCGGGGAGTTTCTTGCTTTACCTGTTCATATGTCTACCCCGGTGGGCGACACTGTTGTTGTAGACCGTGTGTATCGGTCGTGTGTAGTAACTATTGGGGGTCTGGAGACCCGAGTGGATCTATTGCTACTAAGCATGGTAGATTTTGATGTCATTTTGGGCATGGATTGGCTATCTCCATGTCGTGCTATTTTAGACTGTCATACTAAGACAGTTACTTTGGCTATGCCGGGTGTGCCGCGGATCGAGTGGCGTGGTGTAACTGATTATATTCCTAGTAGATTGATGTCATACTTGAAAGCCCAGCATATGGTTGGGAAGGGTTTCCCCTGCATACTTAGTGTTTGTGAGGGATGTTGGAGCTGAGACTCCAAGCATCGATTCTGTTCCAGTTGTGCGGGATTTTCCCGATGTATTTCCTGCAGACCTGCCGGGCATGCCACCAGACAGGGATATTGATTTTGGTATTGACCTGGTGCCGGGCACTCAGCCCATCTCTATTCCACCGTATCTTATGGCACCAGCAGAGTTGAAAGAATTAAAGGAGCAACTTCAGGAACTCCTAGATAAGGGGTTCATTCGGCCTAGTGTGTCACCTTGGGGGGCACCAGTTCTATTCGTAAAGAAGAAGGATGGCACGATGAGAAAGTGCATCGATTATAGGAAATTGAACAAGGTAACAATCAAGAACAAACATCCTTTGCCTCGCATCGATGATTTATTTGACCAGCTTCAGGGAGCACGAGTGTTCTCTAAGATTGATCTCCGTTCAGGATATCACCAGCTAAAGATCAGGGATGCAGATATTCTTAAGATTGCTTTCCGGACTAGATATGGCCACTATGAGTTTCTTATTATGTCTTTCGGGCTAACCAATGCCCCAGCAGCGTTCATGCAGTTAATGAACAATGTATTTCGGCCTTATCTGGATTCGTTCGCTGTGGTATTCATTGATGATATTCTGGTATACTCGCATAACCAGGAAGAGCACGCAGAGCATTTGCGAGTTGTACTACAGAGATTGAGGGAGGAGAAGCTTTATGCAAAATTCTCTAAATGCGAGTTTTGGCTCGATTCAGTGGCTTTCTTGGGACACGTAGTGTCCAGCGAGGGTATACAGGTTGATCCAAAGAAGATAGAGGCTGTTCAGAGTTGGCCTAGACCGTCCTCAGTAACAAAGATCCGTAGTTTCCTCGGATTGGCAGGCTACTACCGCCAGTTTGTTCAAGGATTCTCATCCATTGCATCGTCCTTGACCAAATTGACTCAGAAGAGTGTTCCATTTATATTGACCACAGCTCCAGTATTGGTTCTACCATTAGCCTCATGTTCGTATACCGTATATTGTGATGCCTCGAGAGTTGGGATCGGTTGTGTACTAGTGCAGGAGGGTAGAGTTATTGCTTATGCTTCTCGTCAGTTGAAGCTTCATGAGAAGAACTACCCCGTGCATGATTTGAAGCTTGCTGCCATAGTACATGCATTGAAGATTTGGAGGCACTACTTGTATGGTGTATCTTGTGAAGTGTTCACTGATCATCGTAGCCTTCAACATTTGTTCAAGCAGAAGGATCTAAATTTGAGGCAGCGACGATGGCTAGAATTGCTCAAGGATTATGATATTACTATACTATACCATCTGGGAAAGGCCAATGTGGTGGCCGATGCTTTGAGCCAAGAAGCAGTAAGTATGGGGAGTTTGGCATACATCCCAGTTAGAGAGAGACCTTTAGCAGTCGATTTCCAGACCTTGGCCAATAGGTTTGTGAGATTAGACATCTCGGAATCCAATCGGGTGTTGGCTTGCATGGTTTCTCGGTCTTCGTTATATGATCGCATCAGGGAGCGTCAATATGACGATCCCCATTTGCTTGTCCTTAAGGATAGGGTTCAGCATAATGATGCTAAGGATGTGACCATCGGCGACGATGGAGTGTTGAGGATGCAGGGCCGAATTTGTGTACCCAATGTGGATGGTCTTTAGGAATTGATCCTGGAGGAGGCCCATAGCTCATGGTATTCCGTTCATCCAGGTGCCGCAAAGATGTATCAGGACTTGAAACAACATTATTGGTGGAGAAGGATGAAGAAAGATATCGTGGGTTTCGTAGCTTGGTGTCTCAACTGTCAGCAAGTAAATTACGAACATCAGAGACCGGGTGGTTTGCTTCAGCAGATAGCTATTCCCGAGTGGAAATGGGAGCGGATCACTATGGAATTTGTTGTTGGACTCCCACGGACTTTGAAGAAGTTCGATGCTATTTGGGTGATTGTGGATCGGCTGACCAAGTCCGCGCACTTCATTCCTGTGTGTACTACCTATTCTTCAGAATGGTTGGCAAGGATTTATATCCGAGAGATTGTCCGACTGCATGGTATTCCAGTTTCTATCATTTCAGATAGAGGTACGCAGTTCACTTCGCAGTTCTGGAAAGCCGTGCAGAGGGAGTTGGGTACTCAGGTGGAATTGAGCACAGCATTTCATCCTCAGACGGATGGGCAGTCAGAACGTACCATTCAGATACTGGAGGACATGTTGCGTTCATGTGTTGTTGATTTCGGAGGCTCATGGGATGAGCTTCTGCCTCTTGCAGAGTTCACTTATAACAACAGCTATCGGTCAAGTATTCAAATGGCTCCGTATGAGGCTCTGTACGGGAGGCGGTGTAGATCTCCGGTTGGTTGGTTCGAGCCCCGCGAAGCTAGGCTATTGGAGACTGACTTGGTTCAGGATGCTTTAGAGAAGGTGAAAACAATCCAGGAGAGGCTCCGTACAGCATAATCGAGGCAAAAGAGTTATGCCGATAGGAAGGTTCGAGATGTGTCTTACATGGTTGGCCAGAAGGTCTTGCTGAAGGTTTCACCCATGAAAGGTGTTATGAGATTCGGGAAGAAGGGGAAACTGAGTCCTCGGTTCATTGGGCCGTTTGAGGTGCTTCAAAGAGTCGGGGAGGTGGCTTATGAGCTTGCTTTGCCACCCAGTCTGTCAAGTGTACACCTAGTATTTCATGTTTCTATGCTCCGGAAGTATATTGGAGACCCGTCTCATATTTTGGACTTCAGCACGATTCGTTTGGATGATGATTTGACCTATGAGGTGGAGCCAGTGGTGATTTTGGATTGTCAGGTTCGGAAGTTGAGGTCCAAGGAGATAGCTTCAGTGAAAGTTCAATGGAGAGGTCGGTCCGTGGAGGAGGCTACCTGGGAAACCGAGCGGGAGATGCGAAGCAGATACCATCACCTATTTGAGACTTCAGGTATGTTTCTTGACTCGTTCGAGGACGAACGTTTGTTTAAGAGGGGGAGAATGTGACGACCCGGTCAGTTGTCTCGTGGGTTACCACTCCGTCTTTCCCATTTCTGTCTCATTGTGTTGCGTTATCTGTGTTTTTATGTAATCAAGTTGAGTAGTTGAGTCCGGAGTGAAATTGGTAAAAAATGAGACACTTACTCTCTTTCAAGAAGGGTTAAATCGGAAAAATCAATCGGATGTTGACCTATGAGTTAGGAGGCTCGGATGTGAATTCCGACGATTCGATTAGTTTCGGGAGATGATTTATGACTTAGGAGTGAAATCGGAATTTGTTTCAGAGATCCCGTGTAGAAGTAGGCTTGAATTGGTGAAGTTAGAATTTTGGCGATTTTCGGTTGATAGGCGAGATTTTGATCCGAGGGTTGGAATGGAATTCCGAAAGTTGCTATAGCTTCGATATGTGAATTAGGACTTGTGTGTAAAATTTCAGGTCATTCGGACGTGGTTTGATTGGGTTTAGATCAAAACAGCGACTTAGAGGATTTTTGAAATCCTTAGGCTTGAATCCGACGCGAATGGGTGTTGAGAGGTTGTTTTGAGCGTTCCGATGGTTGGAACAAGTTTGAATAATGTTATGGGATATGTTGGCGTATTTGGTAGAGGTTCCAGAAGCCTCGGGTGAGTTTTGGGTGGTTAAACGGACTAATTCGTCGTTGGGAAAGGAACTTTCAGAAAAACCAGATACGAGAATGCGGACCGCATATCTCAAATGTGGACCGCATAACTCACAGGGAGATCGCAAACCCAGGCAGGTACCTGGGCAAAGTTCAGGTCAGAAATGCGGTAGGAATGCGGACCGCATACCTAACATGCGGACCGCATATCTAACATCGAGTCCGCAAACTGAGACAGTGAACTGAACAAAAGATAACGTCAAGAATGCGGTCAAAATGCGAAACACAAACATGAAATGCGGACCGCATTTCACCATGCTGAGATCGCATACCAGGACAGAAACCTGGACAAATTCAATGTCGAAAATGCGTCCAAAATGTGGACCGCATACCTGTTATGCGACAGGTATGCGATCGCATATCGGGCCGGACAGGGGTGTTTTGTCTCGATTTTTGACCCGTTTATAAATAGAAATCAGTGCCCATTTGCCATACCAAAGCCATTTTTCGTCACCCACGAAGAGAAACACCTCCAAACACCATGAAATCACAGCAAATCAACCTCAAAACTATATCCAAAGGAGATTTTCTTGGGTAAATTCTTAAAGAAGGGGATTTGACCGTTCTAAACATATTTGGAGCTAGAGAGCTCGGATTGAAGCAAGTTTTGAAGCAATTCTTGGAGGGTTTCCAAGAGAAACATCGGGGTAAGTGTTCCTAACTCAATTTTGGAGGAATTACCTCAGTTTATCACTGTTTTTAGCAATTAATTGATGATTTAAGTTGGGAAAAATTGTGGAAAACCCTAAGTTTAGATTTAAGA
>MCJB01015939.1:0-40623 GCA_002018475.1 Nicotiana obtusifolia
AAGCTACTTATAAGGTGGCGTGAGGCCTTTTGCAAGGCAGAGAATATCATGTCATGTTACAAGTATCTTTAAGCTGGCTTAGCCCATACCCGAATTTAACATGTATACTCATTGATTTTAGCATTCAGCTAAACTCTTGCTTCATAAACATGAAACAATTTATTCTACTCTTCCACTTAAAAGTTTTTAATGCTTCAGTGACTTCTTCACAAATCTAGGCCTAGCAGATTTTTCCACTCTCCTTTTTGAGAGAATGTATCTTAGTTAAACTCTCCCCTCAATCTTCTTCAAATGAATGTGAATTGTCATAAGAATTATTTTTCATGTAAGTCTAATGAATTAAGCAATGTACTAGCATTAACACCAAACCTTTTTCAATGAACTAATGATCTACTCATCTGAAATAACATTAATAAAGATAATCAAGACTCAGGTTTAAATAAATAAGTCATTTATCTAGCAATGATCAGTCAAGATGGAAAGCATCTCAAGTACAACAGAAAGAAGTTGGCGGTCTGAAATGTATGAATATCAAACTATGGAATTTAGATGGTATCATCACAAAGTTAGCGAGTTAACAAAATTTCATTAATTCCATTAAATTTTATATGATTATTTACTACTATCAAACGAAGTTTAGGTATCACCGCCATGAAATAAGAAGTCAACATTGATATAAACACCTTACACTTAGCTTAAATGCCAAATTTGGGAGATCTACACTTGGATTTAGAGCGAACAAACTTAATCCAGTTCGGTAATCCTACTTTGCCAAAAGTTCAAAGTCTATTTTTAAGGATGAATGTCGATCTATAATGACCCAAAATTTAGAATTAATTTTAGATTAAGTTTGTTCGAGTGACAACTATACATGCCTATATTAAATATAGGCATGTATTTTGCCAAACAAGGATTCATCATAATCATGATTAACTCCCAACGTTTTTGCAAACAAAATATCAAACTTACATTGAATCGAACTAGATGTAGCCCGTTAATCTTCAAACATGGATTTTAATCCCATAAATGCTAGGTGAGTCATGTTCGCCTGTGCAGTAGTTCACTAACTATCACTAGATTGTTAAAACAAGGAAAAAATAAAAACCAAAAGACAAAAGAAAGGAATAAAAGGACAAAACTCCACAACTTTTTTTTCCTTTTTTGCCTTAGGGTATCTGAAGCCCACTGGGCCGACTAATTCAGACTCATGCCTTCCTACCAAAAAGTTCTCGAACTGAGAGCACTGGTGATAAACATCATTACGATTAAGTTTAATAACAGGGTTAGAGCTGAGCATTCAAAACCTCGACCTTCCCTCTCCAAACAAGATTTCACGGTCCGCTAATCAGCAACTCGACTAATATAGAATATAAGGATAACGTGGAATAAACTCTCATTTTCAATTCTCTATACCATTAACATAAAAAAACAAACAAAAAAAAGAACAAGTGCTAAGCTCCAGAAAAACCCCGGATTTCATCACAAAGATCGATTAGAAAATTTGAAAAGAAAAGAATGTACCTATAAATGCAGAGTTCACCACCTTCAAATGCTGCAGAATTCAAGTAACACCAATCATTCATCTGACTAAAATAAAACAGAAACTGATTTTTTTTCTTTTATCCTGAACGAGCTATTAACATCTAATACCACTCACCTCGGGTCGGCCATGATATAAATTGGCTAGTTTTACGCTGGTTGACTGCCTTACCGCTAACTAATACCACTACACCTCTTTTAAACGAGCTATTAAATTACACATAAAAGAATTTCAACCAGATTTAATCAAATTTTTTTAAAGAATGTATATAAACACAGAATTCACCACCTCAACTGCTGCAAGAATTTCAAGAAGCAGCAAAATCATGCATTAGACTTAAACAAAGCATAAACTAAAAAAAAGTCTGACGAGCATTTCTAAATAAACAGAAAGAATACTTTACCAAGAAATTAAATAGAACTCGCTAATGGCTTTGCATGTAACAACTCTTTCTTCCTTCGATCATTACTAGGAATAAAGGAAAAGGAGCAGTGAAATGCTTTAAAAAGAAGTTTGCTGTGTGTTGTTTTCTCTTCTCGTACGTAGTATTTTGCAACGTGGACTGAGTGAAGCATCCATTTGAGCGTTACGTTTCACACTCATAATTTTGACTTTTAGAGAGTAATGCCAAATTAGTGAAAAGTTTGCTTTACTGGTTTCTGTTAGCATTTATAAACTGTGGAGGAATTATTATCAATATTCACAGCTGTAGATATAGAAGAATTTAATATCTTTAACTCCAATTATCTCTACGAGAATATGTTCAATCTAGCAATCTACCATTGAATATGTTTTATAAATACGCTCTATTACACAAAACAGGAATTAACGATGAACAAGTTCGATAATTAAAAAAAAAAGTCCTCGTTAATTTTTTAAGAAATTATATTAATTATGAGCGATTTAACAACAAACTAACGATGAAGTTATTAGTTAATTCCAACTACTTTTTGTAGTGTTATACTTTATGGTATTGTAAGACTATTATTGTTAACAAATTATCTCGTATTTGATTTTGACTTCGAAGTAGTCAAATATTTTTATAAACTTTTACACTTACCTCTTCATAATTTTGATTTTTCTTCTTTGGATAATGAAACTGATTTTAGATTGATAAATGTTGTATGTATTCAAATATCCCCATTTTAACTTTAGTAGCTCTTATTTCCCTTAAAAATAAAAATGAAAAAATGCTGCTATGTTCCAATATCGTGGCTAATGTTTCAGATCAGTAGCATTAATCCCATATATAACGGTGCAGCTAAATTGTTAATCGAGAAAATCGTTCTTGTAATCGGGTCCCACTTCATTTGTTTGTCTTTGGATCCATCTACATGGGTATTGTACGAAAAAATTAGTTGGCGTAGCCACTCTTAGAGCAAGTTTGGACATAGAGAATTTTTCGTTTTTTAAATTTTTTTTTTAAATAGTGTTTGGTTATCAAAATCTTATAATATTTTCAATCGCACTTGAAAATACATTTTCAAATTTGAAAAATTGGTGAGAATAAGTTTTTCAATTGAAAATGGAAAGGTTGTTAGTGTTTAGTTGCAAAATATGTTGAAAAAAAGACTTCCAAATATGTTGAAAAATATGTTGAAAAAAAGACATCAAAATATGTTGGAGAAAGGATGATTCAAATATTTAGATAGCCTAAACTCCTGAAAGTGAAGATGGAGAAGGGTATTTATAGCCCTTCAAAGGCGGCGGTTCGCGTTCCAAAGCGATGAAGCATTAATTAGCATGTACTAATGTTGCAGAGGTTTGTCCCAAGTTTGTCTCCGATGAGACGTTTTCGACACGTACCACGTATGTCACAGTTTCACTATCATTTATCAATATGATGATTCGTTTCTTTTGATGGGTCCGACTTCTGTGCCACACGCGTCATAAGTATGTCGCCATTCAACCTAACTGAAAAGTTGCGGCGCATATCATTTTTCGTCATTACTCTCCAAAAAATGAGAGGACTATCTGTATGGGGTCGAACTCGTACCGCCTACATGGGGATAAATCGAACTCTAGTTTATACGGTTGGTATCAATCACAATTAATGTTCGGTAAACCGAGATCAAGATATCAAATATCGAAGAGCGAGACCGAATAACATCGAAGCAGGAATATCGAGGTATCAAAGATCGAAAGTCAAGGTCGAACAACATCGAATCAGAACCCGAAGTCATGGTACTCGAGAGGAACCTATTGAGCTCGATTTCGGGAAATGCCCTAAGGGTAAAATATCAAATTTGAATGACGAAAGTACCGGAAATCCCGTGATAAGTAAGAATCTCGGCGGGAATCACGGCATCAATCAATAAGACCATTAAATCAGCATATCAAGAGATATTTTTACCTTGTAAACAAATTCTTGCCTTGTATAAAGAATTATCCCCACGCTATATAAAGGGGCAATGTAATTATTCTAGGACATCTCACGAAACAATCATCAATACATAAAAAAGAAGTCTTCTTTTATTTTTACTTTATTCGTTTAGTTTCATTCATTATTGTTGTTCATCTTGGAGAAGTCAGTCAAGGCCAAGACCATCCAAGGCTTGTGGTTTGCATTTTTTCTCCATTTATTTACTGACTTTAATTTCCATTATATTATTCATTATTTGTATCAAATCAAATCACATGTCCTTAAAACCACGTGCAAATTCAATTGTTATCCGAAGCCAAGGGTAAACAGTTTAGCGCCCACCGTGGGGCCAAGGATAATAGTAAGTGTTTGATACAATTTTTTTGTCATGCAAATTGTTTTACACTTGCTCTGTGAAGTATCTCTGATTTCAGGTTACAGTACAGCTATTTCTCATTCACAATCTGTGCCTTTGTACGTCGATAATGAATTTGATCATCAAGGCGAGAACAATAACACAGCACCGGTGAGGAGGTTCCGATCGACGCTAATTCACAAGTAGCAATCAATGTAGATCAAACTACTGGTCCGTCAAATAGTATTTGTAGGGAACATCGACCAACAACACAGGGTCCCCAATACGACGAAAGGAACAGGATCAGTCTCAAAATGATCTTTGACATGTTGCAAGCCGAGTAGGCAGCCATTGCTCAATTACAAAATCGAAACCAAATATCGAACAAAGTTGAGCTCGGCCCTTCTCGGGGAACTATTCTTGAGAATGTACCGGTCACATAAGAGCCGAATGAAGGAGAATCGAGGGAAAATTCAGGGATCATGAAGATGCTCGAAGAATTAACCAGACGAGTCGAATCTGGGGAGAAAAAAGTCGAGGCTAACGGCAAAAAGTTAGAAACGTACAATTCCAGGGTGGATCAAATGCCAAGAGCACCCCCGATATTAAAGGGCTTGGATTCCAAAAAATTTGTACAGAAACCTTTCCCATCGAGCGTCGCTCAAACCAATACCCAAGAAATTCCGCATGCTGGAAATCCCCAAGTAGAATTGAACAGCCAATCCAAACGAGCATGTGACCGTATACACATGCGCTATAAAAGGGAACGACTTAGAAGACGACGAGATCGAGTCCGTTCTTTTGAAAAAGTTGGGGAAACCTTGTCGAAAGGGGCCATGACATGGTATCATAACTTGCCCCCTAATTCCATTGACTCTTTCGCTATACTTGCAGATTCCTTTGTAAAAGCACATGTAGGCGCTATCAGAGTAGAAACGTGGAAGTCGGGCCTATTCAAAGTCAGACAAAAAAATAACGAGATACTTAGAGAATTTGTATCTCGTTTTCAGATGGAGAGAATGGACCTGCCACCTATCACTGACGATTGGGTTGTTCATACCTTCACCGAAGGGCTCAACACTCGAAGTTCGATGGCTTCACAGCAACTCAAACAAAACTTGATAGAATATCCAGTCATCACATGGGCAGATGTACATAACCGATACCAATCAAAAATCAGAGTCGAAGATGATCAACTTGGAGCCTCTTCGGGATCTATCTATCCCGTCAGAACTCATGATAGAGTTTGAAGGGAGATTTATCGTGAACCGAGACTAAATAAAGAACGGCATCGACCATATCATGGGGGTAGAAAAATCACTACAGCAAGGCAAAAATCCCCAAGTCACGAAAGGAGAAACGATCAAGGTCGGAATAACCGAGGGCCTATAATTAAAGGCAATTTCGAGAGAACCACCGGCCACCGAGAAGCACCTAGGTTATCGGAATACAATTTCAATGTTGATGTGGCTACTCTCGTATCCGCTATCGATCGCATCAAGGACACTAAGTGGCCTCCACCATTACAATCGGATCCGGCCCAAAGGGATCCTAATCTAATATGTAAATATCACGGTACACAAGACAGAAGATTGCCGACTCTTAAGAGAGGAGGTGGAAAGGTTGCTCGAAAACGGACATCTTCGAGAATTTGTGAGCGACCAAGCGAAGAATCATTACAGAAATAGAAATAAACAAGCAAACCAAGAAGAGCCACAACACACGATTAACATGATTATTGGCGGAATAGATTCCCCCAAGGTCCGATGCTGAAACGAACCAAGATATCCATAACCAGGGAAAAACGCACTCGAGATTACGCGATCAAGGGAATCTTACATTTTAGTGAGGAAGATGCGGAAGGGATTATGCAACCTCACAATGACGCGCTAGTAATATCTGTGCTTATACACAGAATTAAAAGTGAAGCGCGTTTTGGTCGACCCAGGCAGTTCGGCCAATATAATTCGGTCATGGGACGTAGAACAACTCAGTCTGACGGATCGAATTGTCCCTACAGTCCGAGTACTCAATGGGTTCAACATGGCGTGTGAAACAACCAAGGGCGAAATAACGTTGCCGATAAACACTTCCAGAATCATTCGAGAAATGAAATTTTGCATAATCGGTGGAGACATGAGGTACAACGCTCTATTCGGGAGACCATGGATCCACAACATGAGAGTCGTACCTTCGACGCTGCACCAAGTACTGAAATTCCCATCACCTGATGGAATTATAACAGTTTACAGGGAGCAATCGGCTGCGAAAGAAATGTTCGCAGTGGAAGAAATAACACTAATACTAGCAGTTCCTTCACAAAAGGTTGAGAACAAGAAGAAATAGCAATCACATGCATCATCCTCGACAAACGTAGATAAACAAGCATATCTCGAGGATGACGATTACGTAATCCCCAGATCTTTCATCAGTCCTGATGAATCTGATGCTACTAAATCGACAATTGAGGAACTCGAGCAAGTTTCACTCCAAGAAGACTTGCCAGAATGAAAGGTATACTTGGGCACGGGCCTAAGTTCCGAGCTTAGGACAAAAATTATCCAATTTCTTATAACTAACGAAGATTGCTTCGCTTGGTCCCACCTCGATATAACAGGTTTACCACCGGAGATAACAACTCACAAGCTAAGCTTGGATCAGAAGTTCCGACTGGTTAAGCAAAAGAGAAGGCCTCAGTTCGAGATCAAACACGCATTCATCAAAGATGAGGTAACTACGCTTCTAAAGATAGGGTCCATTCACAAGGTTAAATACCCGGAATTGTTAGAAAACGTAGAAGTAGTCCCTAAAAAAGGGAATAAACTAAGAATGTGTGTAGATTATAAGGGTCTGAATAAGGCATGCCCAAAAGATTCTTTCCCTTTACCCAACATCGATCGCATGATTGATGCTACCGCTGGCCATGAGACCCTTAGCTTTCTTGATGCTTACTCTGGCTATAACCAAATACGAATTTGGACCCAGCTGACCAAGAAAAAACATCCTTCAACACTAAGTATGGCACATATTGTTACAGCGTGATGCCATTCAGGTTAAAAAATGCAGGAGCCACTTACCAACGCATAGTAAACCGAATATTTGAAAAACAACTAGGAAAAATGATGGAAGTTTATATTGATGATATGTTAGTTAAGTCCTTGCGAGCAGAGGACCATTTGAACTATTTGCAGGAAATATTCGACATGCTGAAGTAATACAACATGAAGTTGAACCCGGAAAAATGCGCGTTTGGTGTGGGCTCGGGCAAGTTCCTGGGTTTCATGGTCTTGAATCGAGGAATGGAAATCAACCCCGAAAAAATCAAGGCTATCGAGGACATCACAGTTGTAGGTAATGTGAAGGCTGTACAAAAGCTGACAGGCCGTATAGCCGCTTTGGGACGATTATTTTCAAGATCATTCGATATAAGCCATCGATTTTTCAATCTATTGAAAAAGAATAACAACTTCTCATGGACACCGGAATGCCAACACGCTTTAGAAGAGCTTCAAAGGTATTTGTCTAGCCCACCCCTGCTACATACACCGAAGACAGGTGAACGGCTGTACCTTTACCTTGCAGTCTCGGAAGTAGCGGTAAGTGGAGTTCTAGTTCGAGAAGAGCAAGGTATACGATTTCTAATTTATTACATTAGCAGAACCTAAGGCGAGGCTGAAACCAGGTACCCTCATTTGGAAAAACTGGCATTCACTTTGTTGAGTGCCTCCAGAAAACTAAAGCCTTATTTTTAGTGTCATCCCATATACGTCGTAACGACTGACCCGTTAAGAAGCATAATCCATAAGCCTGAGCTCTTCGGTCGATTGGCCAAATAGGCTGTCGAAGTAAGTGGGTATGATATCGAATATCAACCCCAAACCGCTATTAAATCTCAGGTGTTAGTAGATTTTGTCGTCGATTTTACACCATCCCTAATACCCGAGGTCGAAAGAGAGCTACTGGCGGGAGGCTCAGTACTTCAACTGAGATAATGAAAAATTATTTCACCTTTTTAATTCTTTTTAGTTGGAACTTTAGGCGGTTCTCGAAAAAAGATAGCGAAAAAAATTATCCCTAGAGTCGAGACTAAGAGGAATGTATAAACCAATGCTTCCATAGATTCGATCGTGGTTTACAATTATAGCTTTCATACCTGTTTGTTTCTTTTTATTTTCTTTTTTTTTTATCATCTTCCGGATAAAGAACGAACAAGAGTAAAAACGAAGTTGATTCAAATAAAGATTTCTCTGGTACCCTATGTCAATAAAAGTAAAAGAAAGAAAATAAGGGCGAAAGAAAGATACCAAAGCAATGTTGTATCAGGCTGCCTGTCTTTTTGTAGTTGGATCTCCAAGTTTTTGGAATGCTCCAAATTCGACTTGAGCATCTAAATCTGGGTCAATACCAGCAAAAACATCTCTGAACAAGGTTCTAGCACCATGCCAAATGTGTCCGAAGAAGAAGAGCAAAGCAAACGAAGCATGCCCAAAAGTAAACCAACCCCTTGGACTGCTACGAAAAACACCATCGGATTTCAAAGTAGCACGATCTAATTCAAAAATTTCACCCAATTGAGCACGTCTAGCATATTTTTTCACAGTAGCAGGATCACTATAACTGACGCCGTTGAGTTCACCGCCGTAGAACTCAACAGTTACACCTACTTGTTCAACACTATACTTCGATTCTGCCCNTTCGAGGAACATGGAGACTAGTTGAAGTACTGAGCCTCCCGGTATCGGGAGGCTCAGTACTTCAACTGAGATAATGAAAAATTATTTCACCTTTTTAATTCTTTTTAGTTGGAACTTTAGGCGGTTCTCGAAAAAAGATAGCGAAAAAAATTATCCCTAGAGTCGAGACTAAGAGGAATGTATAAACCAATGCTTCCATAGATTCGATCGTGGTTTACAATTATAGCTTTCATACCTGTTTGTTTCTTTTTATTTTCTTTTTTTTTTATCATCTTCCGGATAAAGAACGAACAAGAGTAAAAACGAAGTTGATTCAAATAAAGATTTCTCTGGTACCCTATGTCAATAAAAGTAAAAGAAAGAAAATAAGGGCGAAAGAAAGATACCAAAGCAATGTTGTATCAGGCTGCCTGTCTTTTTGTAGTTGGATCTCCAAGTTTTTGGAATGCTCCAAATTCGACTTGAGCATCTAAATCTGGGTCAATACCAGCAAAAACATCTCTGAACAAGGTTCTAGCACCAAGTGTGGACCCTGTTCACAGATGGTGCCTCGAACGCGAAGGTATCGGGGCTTGGTATCGTGCTAAAGCCCCCAACTGGTAACACAATTCGACAGTCTATCAAGACTGTGAAATTAACTAACAATGAAGCAGAATATAGGCCATGATTACAGGTTTAAAACTAGCCAAAAGCCTGGGAGCAAAAATAATCGAAGCTAAGTGAGACTCCCTTCTTGTGGGGAATCAAGTCAACAGACTTTCGAGGTCAGAGAAGGACGAACGCAGAGATATTTAGACAAACGACAAGTTACACTGCATAGGTTTGAATAATGGACCTTACAACACATACCTCGAGAGCAAAACAGGAAGCTGATGCCCTCGCCAGCTTGGGATCATCGGTCGAAGATGGTGAGATCGAATCCGAAAAGGTCGTACAGCTCATGAGGTCGGTAGTGGAAGAAGGCCACGCGGAAATCAATACGACGAGTCTGACCTGAGATTGGAGGAACAAATACATAAAATACCTCAGCTCCGAAAAACTCCCTTCAGATAAAAAAGAATCAAGAGCCTTACGCACACAGGCGGATCGATTCTGCTTATCCGATGATGGAACTCTATTTAGAAGACCGGGTGACACTGAATACATTCTAAGAGAAATCCATGAAGGCACTTGTGGAAACCACTCCGGTGCCGAACCACTAATCCAAAAAAAAAAATCAGAGCCGGTTAATATTGGATCGACATGGAAAAAGACGCGAAGGATTTCGTTCGCAAATGTAATGAATGTCAAGGACATGTGATGTGCCGGGTAATTTCGGCACATTTTGATACTACTTGCTAAGATTTTAACTTGTTTTACGTGCTAATTCTACCGATACTTATGTAATTTTAGTATATTTGCAGTACATCGAGTTTAAGGACCCAAAAACACGAAAAAGAGCTCAAAAAGCCAACTGAAGACAAGAAAAGAATCCAACAGCATCACAGATGTGAATATGCGGTCGCAAACAGCACATGCGGACCGCATATTTCACAAACAAATCGCAAACAAGGACAGAACTCTGGCACTTCTTCATGTTGAGAATGTGGTCGCATATGCGATCGCAAAACAAGAATGCGAACCGCAAACTTGCATTGGAGAATCGCAGACGCAAGCCGAGTTTTTTGGTGAAAGCTAGGGTGAAGAATGCGATCGCATTTCGCGATCGCATAATCAACATGCGGACCGCAAAACCACAATGCGATGAAGGCAGAACTCTTGGGTTAAATCTGCGACAGTCGAGGAAGAAGTGCAGTCCATATTTCTATTTTGCGATAGAAATGTGTTCCGCATTATTAATACCAGGGGCAAATTAGTCCAGACTTCGCCTCGGGTTTTGGGCCTTTATAAATAGGTTTAATAGGGTTTTGTGAGGGATATCTTGTCAGAATTGAGAGCATAAAGTACACGGCTTAGACTAGTTTGAATTCTTGGAAGCTTTTTGGATCAATTACCTTCTATTTTTGTAAGATGATGACAATTACTATCTTTCTCATTCAATTTTCAGCATGAGTAGCTAATTCTAAAAGCTAAGGTTGTGAACTCTAGATGGGTATGATGTTATTGAGATTTTGATATTGAATATGGTTTCAACAGATGATTGATATTTATTTACTTCTTATTCTTCAACCAATTGTTAGTGGTTGCAAACATTAACAAACGCCATTTAATTTTATCTTTGCTTGGGAAAGTGGGATAGAATTTGGTAGAAGTAAATAACAAAAACTCAAGGCTTTAAACCTTATTTAATAAAATCGCTTAGGAATAAGTGGGTTTTAATTTGGAATTAATTGATTGTTCTTAATCACAACTCTTTTGTATTTGGGAAAATCATAAAGAGGATATATTATCCAACTATTGGAAAATATTGGGTAGTAAATTAGGCATCAATTGCATATCAATAAAATCTTCCGTTGGAATTATACAATATTAATATCAATGGCATTATACTACATTAAGGGGAACACAACCTTGGTTTCTTTAATTCATATTATTTACATTCACAATATTGCAATCTGTCTTCTTTTAAACTTAAATTCAATACAACTTTCTATTATAATTGCTTGATAGAATTACGACTTAGTTGAGTATTACACTAATTAGATAAACATTTCACACCTATTCCCTGTGGGATTCGTCCCCAACCTTGTTGGGTTATTATATTTGACATCGACCGCTTACACTATTCTTAAGGTGTAATTTGAGCGTATCAAATTTTGGCGCCGTTGCCGGGGAATACGGTTCTGAAATTATTAATTAGTATATATTTTACTGTACGTCTAATTCTATTCTCTTACACGTTGTTTGTTTTGTTTGGTGCAGGTAGGGAGATATGTCAGACCACGAAGATGATGTAGAGGTAGAGGAGGAAGGTAACCCTTTTGCAGACATTGAAGAGTATATTGAGGATACAAACGCTATTGTACCTCCTGCTATCGGTGCCGCTACCTTCAAGGTGGAACATGGATTAATTCTGATGCTGAAAGCGGAGGGATTTTTCAGAAATTCCATTGATGATGATCCAACACAGCACCTCAGAAATTTCTTGGGTGTTTGTGCGATGCATAAGCAGAATCATGTCTCCGACGATGCCCTGAGGTTGAGATGCTTTAAGTATTCTCTAGCTGGGGATGCGAGGAAATGGCTCTTGAATCTTCCTCCAAATTCTATCCGTTCATGGCCTGAACCTTTCCAAGCTTTCTTGTCGAAATGGTTTCCACAAAGCGAAGAAGTCCGAGCTCAGGGACAAGATTTTTTTCTTTAAGCAACTACAGGCGAACAGTTACATGAAGCGTGGGATCGCTTTAAATTATACCAGGCGAACAGTTACATGGTTTTCCCGATTCCATCTTGTTGGAAAAATTCTATATGGGTTTGGATCCTATGAACCAATCAATAGCGAAGAATGCAGCTGCTGGATCTTTTATGGACAAAACCTTCGCTAGGGTGACTCAAATCTTAGATAAAATGAAAAACACAACCAGGCTTGGCATTCTGAGGACTCCACTTGCGGAATTGCAATTGGCCCTCCTTCTATGAACAACTTGATCAAGGAAAATTAGGAGCGAGATCAAGTAATTGCTGAACTTTCCACAGATGTCAATGTGTTGACAAAGCTTTTCACGGAAAATCAGAAGAAGAAAGTAAATGTGGTTGAGAATGTGCAGCCGATACAAAATGAAGATTATGAAGAGGCAAATTATGTTAATAATTCTCAAGGAGGGTACCAAAGGCAGCATTGCCAAGGTCAAGGCTCTCAAAATCAATGGAGACCAAACCCACAAGGGCAAGGTCACCATCAATGGAGAAACGACCAAAGTGGCTCTAATCAAGGCAATTGGAACAGCAATAACAATTTTTAAATCGAAGTTCCAACCTTTATGTTCCTCCAAAGGGTCAGTATTCGAATCAAGGATCCTCTAGTGAGTCTACATTTGAGAGCATGCTTGAAAGGATACTACAAAACCAAGAAAAGTCTGATAATTCCATGAAGAACATGACTGAGTTGGTTGTCTCTCACACTGCGGTGATTCAAAAACTGGAATTGCAAATGAGAGATCTTTCTTGTGAGCAATATCCACAGCAGAAGGGAACACTCCCTAGTGATACGATTGCAAATCCAAAAGGGAAGTGAGAGTGGCCCAACTTCCCATATCATGGCTATCACTACCAGGAGTGGTAAGGCATTGCAAGGAAAGAATGAGCAAGCAGTTGATGTGGAAGAATTTGAAAAAGGAGTCGAAGTTGAAGAAACCAATGTTGTTGAAGTAAAGAAAACTCTAGAGGTTGTGCAAATCCGAGATGAGATCCGAGAAGGGATGAAGGAAAAGGCAGAAGAAACATCAAACATTCTTCCGCGATTCCTAGACCCCCTCCTCCTTTCCCTCAGAGACTTGCAAGAAGAGTTGACGACAACAAGTTTGAGAAGTTCTATGATATTCTCAAGTAGTTATCTGTGAATATACCATTCTTGGAGGCTTTTCAAGAAATGCCCGATTTTGCTAAGTATCTAAAAGATTTGATCACGAAGAAGAGAACCACCAGGAATGAGGTGGTGAATATGACTCACCGGGTTAGCTCTATTATTGCTACAAATCCAATTCAGTAGAAAGAGGACCCAGGAGCCTTTACTATTCCGTGCACTATTGGAGTGCGCGACTTTGCTAAGGCACTTTGTGACAATGGGGCTAGCATCAATCTAATGCCGCTTGCCATTTACAAACAAGCGGGATTAGAAATGCCAAGGCCGACGAGTATGAGGTTGTAAATGGCTGACCGTTCAATCAAAAGACCAGTTGGTATTGTAGATGATGTGATAGTGAAAGTTGGGAAATTTCATATACCAGCTGATTTTGTAATCATGACTGTGCTGTGGATAAGGAAATGCCTATTATATTGGGGAGACCATTCTTAGCTACTGGAAGAGCCCTTATGGATTCGGAACGTAATGAAATCAAATTTCGAGTGAACAACTAAGAAGTTACCTTCCAAGCTAGTAAGGGTATGAAGCTACCAAATGAGTACGAGAGCATTTCAGTGATGGGTATTGTTGACGAAGTAGATGATGCTGTTGAGATGAAGATGGAAGAACAATGCTTAGGTGAAGCATTGGCAGCTATCCTGGTTAACTTCGATGGTGATGATATGGATGGCTTTATGGAGTCAGTGAATGCATCGGAGGGGCGTGGTTCTTACTCATACACTCCACCAAAGCTTTCCCTTGATTTGGAGAATAGAGCTACACCTCCTGCAAAGCTATCTATTATTGAACCACCACAACTCGAGCTCAAACCACTCCCTCCGTATTTGAGGTATAAATTTCTTGGCATAAATAATACTCTACCTGTAATTGTTTCTTCGTTGTTGAATGATGTGCAGGTGGACCAGTTGCTGAAAGTTTTAAAGGAGCATAGACAAGCCATTGGTTGGAAAATTACGGACATTCGGGGGATCCCTGCTGGAATTTGTGAGCATAAGATTCAGTTAGAAAGTGGAACCAAACCGAGTGTGGAACATCAGCGACGATTGAACCCGTCAATGCAGGAAGTAGTTAAGAAGGAAATAATCAAATGGCTGGACGCTGGGGTAGTTTATCCAATTACTGATAGTTCATGGGTGAGGCCGGTGCAATGCGTGCCGAAGAAGGGAGGCATGACTATGATAAAAAATGAGAAGAATGAGCTTATTCCAACAAGAACAGTTTCCGGATGGAGGGTATGCATGGACTATAGGAAACTAAATAGTGCCACATGCAAGGACCATTTCCCTATGCCTTTTATTGATCAAATGCTTGATCGGCTAGCGGGAAAGTCCTTTTATTGTTTCCTTAATGGATACTCCGATTATAATCAGATCAACATAGCTTTGGAGGATCAGGAAAAGACAACATTCACATGCCCATATGGAACATTTGCTTTTAGCCGAATGCCATTCAGCCTATGCAACGCTCCGGCTACCTCCCAGAGATGCATGATGTCTATCTTCTCCGATATGGTAGAGGATTTTCTTGAGGTTTTTATGGATGATTTTTCGGTAGTAGGTGAGACTTTTGAGCTTTGCTTGAAGAATCTCAAACAAGTGCTCAAGCGATGCGAAGAGACAAACCTTGTGCTAAATTGGGAAAAATGCCACTTCATGGTGGATGAAGGTATTGTTCTAGGACATAAAATCTCAAGGCGTGGCATAGAGGTAGATATAGCTAAAACAGAAATCATCTCTAAGCTTCCTCCACCCACGTCCGTCAAAGGTGTCCGTAGTTTTTTGGGGCATGCCGGATTCTACAGGCGTTTCATTAAGGATTTTTCACAGATTGCAAATCCTATGTGTAAACTCCTGGAGAAGGATGCCAAGTTTGTCTTCGATGACAAATGCCTAAAAGCTTTTGAGGAACTGAAGGAAAAGCTCACGACGGCACCCATTATTGTCACACCTGATTGGTCACTCCCTTTCGAACTTATGTGTGACGCCAGTAGTGTAGCTATTGGAGTGATGCTGGGCTAGCGACACAATAAAGTTCTGCACCCCATCTACTATGCTAGAAAAACACTTAATGGGGCACAGATAAATTACACAGTAACTAAGCAAGAACTGTTCGCCATTGTTTATGCTTTCGAGAAGTTCCAGTGCGTATCTGCTGGGTTTCAAAGTAATTGTGTACACCGATCATGCAACTCTCCATTATCTGATAGCGAAGAAAGATGCAAAGCCACGACTAATTCAATGGGTTTTACTGCTGCAAGAGTTCGATTTTGAAGTGATGGATCGAAAGGGAACACAAAACTAAGTGGGCAAATCACTTTTCCAGAATTGAAGAAGCGGGGAGACAAAAAGGAGAGATGGAAATCAATGATGCATTTCCAGATGAACAAATACCGGCGTTATCCAATTCCTTTGCACCGTGGTATGCAGACATCGCTAACTACATAGTCAGCGATCTTATTCCGGAAAGGTTGGAATATTACCAAAATAAGATGTTCTTGAGGGATTGTCGAAACTATTATTGGGAAGAACCATTCTTGTTCCGTTTCTGTGTGGACAACATCATCAGGAGATGCGTGCCTGAGGAAGAGATGCTACAAATTCTGAAAGCTTGTCATGACTCACCGGTTGGGGGTCATCATGGGGGGAACAGAACGGCGGCGAAGATCTTGGAATGTGGTTATTACTGGCCAACCATTTATCAGGATGCTAATCAGTTTGTCAAGTCTTGTGACCAATGCCAAAGGCAGGGCCCAATTTCCAGGAGGCATGAGATGCCTATGAATTTTGTGATGGAAATCGAACTATTCGATGTTTGGGGTAGAAGCCATTGATTTACCAAACAACGAGGCTCGGAGTGTGACCGTGTTTCTAAAGAAGAATATTTTCACCCAGTTTGGCACCCCAAGAGCCATTCTCAGTGATGGGGGTTCGCACTTCTATAACAAAGTCTTTAAAGGTCTCCTTGACAAGTACGGTGTCAAGCATAAGGTTGCCACACCCTATCATCCACAATCGAGCGGTCAAGTGGAGGTATTTAACAGGGAAATAAAGAGCATACTAGCGAAGACAATGACGGCAAACAGGACCGACTGGTCAAAGAAGTTAGATGACGCTCTATGGGCATACCGCACTGCGTATAAAACCCCCATAGATACATCCCCTTATCGGCTAGTCGTTGGAAAAGCTTGCCACTTACCTGTAGAACTTGAACATAAGGCTATGTGGGCCTTAAAAAGATTAAACATGGACTGGGCAGAGGCTGGAGCTCTGAGGCTAGCACAATTGAATGAAATAGAGGAGTTCCATCTCCACGCATATGAAAGGTGCAGCCATATATAAAGAAAGAATGAAATTCGTCCATGACAAAAAGATCTTAAAATAAGAATTCAAGGCAGGGGATCTGGTATTGCTTTTCAACTCAAGACTCAAATTATTTCCAGGGAAGCTAAAGTCTAAATGGTCTGGCCCTTTCAAAGTTGTCGACATCTCTCCCTTTGGAGCTGTCGAACTAGCATCGGAGGATGGGCTCCGAACCTTCAAGGTGAACGGACAAAGAATTAAGCACTACTTGGGAGCAGACGGAGAGAAGCATTTGGTAGAGCAGCTGGCTCTAAAGGATGGTCCATGCCCAACCATGGAATGAATTCAGAGGCGTCTCAGCTTCGTCGTGCTGTGATGTTAAATCAAGCGCTTCATAGGAGGCAACCCGTGTGTGGTAACATTTACTTTTGGTTGTTGTTGTACCTTTATTTAAGTTTTGATATCATATTTATACTTAGGACTATTTGAAGGATGTTTTAGAACGCAGGAGTTTGACAAAAGGACACAAAATTGAGAAAGGAGTTATTGCAACTGAAGAAAAACAAAAATGTGATAAATGCTACACAAATGCAATCGCATAATCAATATGCGAGCCGCATTTGTGTCGCAAATTGAAGTAGAAAGTTGAACAAACATGGCTGTCAATGCAAATCGCATTTGCATTATGCGGTCCGCATTCTCATCGCAAACAGAGACAGAAAATTTGGTTCAAAACAATAACATAATTGCGGTGAGGTAGCCTACTTTGCGATTCGCATTTAAACTATGCGATGACTTAATCATCGCATATTGACAGGTAGTGTCCGCATTCCATCCTCTTTTAAATCCTTCAATATAGTAGGAAAAAAAAAGGAAAAGAACAGAGAACGAACAGCGATAGACAATATCGGCGGAAAATTGAGTTTCAAGCTTACCGAACATCGAAGCACTGATTAAAAATTGTCATAATCCCTTAAATCTTCTTCCTAGGTACGTGTGCTGATCCACTAAACTACTACCTTTGCTATGTCTTTAGTTTTCAATATGCAAGTTAGGTTTGGTGGTTCATTGTACTTGTTTGAGCATTGTGGGGGATGAATTCAGGAATCTAGGGTTGTAATTCTTGGGGGATGACCATACTTGTGATTCCAAAGGTATTTGCGGTCCACAAAATCAAAATGTGAACCGCAATTTGACCGCATCCCTAAACCCTAGATACTTGAGGAGGATGACAAATGCGGTGCCTTTGCAATCGCATAACGACTATGCGGACCGCAAAGGCACAGCAAACAACGTCAGAAATTTTGATTAACACCAGCAATTTCCGCGGTAAGTTTGCGATCGCATATCTCACTTTGCGGTGGATATGCGGTCGCATTTGTGTTAAGCTAACATGTCTGTGAACATGAACACTCTGCGATGGCTATGCGATTCGCATAGTGGATATGCGATCACACACCCCACCGCAAAGTAGAATCTAGCTCTGCACATCAAGAATGCGACCGCAAACCACGTCGCATTCAATTACCTCTATGTTGATTCTTCTTGTTTTCTTCTCTCTACTGATGACAATGTCGCTTACATCTTACCTGCATGCAGATATGGCACCTCAAAAGCATGCCGCAAAGAAAAGGTCATCATCTGGTCCTAACACTGCACGGACCAAACGTGTAAGAATAGAACCAATTTCACCAAGCACCTCCCAGTCTGATGAGGAGAACCGCTTGCCAGAAGTGGATCTAGTGGCTAAGGCCAGAAGGAAGCGTGGAGATGACCTTCAGATTCGGTTCAAGGTCGAAGGTTCCAGAACATTGTTCTGGGAAAGGCTAACTAAAAGGAAAATCTTGGGGGAGAAAAAGTTGAGTTTGAATGGATTACAGGAACAGTACCCTCATATTCTCGACAACATCAAAACGAGAAAATGGGAGTACTTCACTAGGGACCCTAAAGAATACAATGAGTCAATGGTCCGAGAATTCTATGCATCCTACGGCGCTTCAAGAACGGGGTACCACAGACGCAACATAATATTTACTGGCATCGTACAGGTTCGGGGAAAGAGTGTGTTCTGCAACAGTGAGCATATTAATGAACTCTACTTCCCCGATTGGGAATCAGGCACAACTGAGTACGATTCCAAGTACTCCAACAGAGAAAATGAACGTGGATGGATAGCATCCATTATTGCCAAGGGGACTCCTGCTTGGATTAAACCTGAAAAGAAGATCTATAAAGAGGACCTCACAAGGGAGGGAAAATTTTGGCTGAACTTTGTCACCTCTCATTTAATACCGTCCAGAAACGAAACAGATATAAGCATTGAGAAAGCACTTCTCATTGCGTGTATTATGGCTGGTATTAAAATTGATGTGGGGAGTCTCATCTTCCAGGAGATTGGCATCCGGGCAACGCAATGTGCCACATCACTTCCTTTTCCGAGTTTGATCACAACCCTTTGCCAAGCGGTGAATGTGCTTTTCTTGCCACAAGCTGACAAACTCGGAAAGTCAACGAGGGATATAGATATCAGTCGTATCAGTATTTCTGCTGCCCCAACAGAGACCCCAATTCAGGACATTGACTCCCAAACTCTCACATCTCCCTAAGATCCAGAAGCCTCCACAGCTGCTGCAGAGCCTGCACCCCCATCCACCACGGGTCCACCTTCTTCAACAACGCCAGCCCTTTCAAGACTTGGTCTAATTGCATAACACGCCAATGCCAAAGTGGACCAACTCTTGAAAACCCTGCCCCACCTTATCAAACAAGCCCTGACTCCCATTCAAACGTCAGTGACCGCTCTCCAACAACAACAAACATTGTTCGGGGATTGTTTGCACAACCTTGAGTCTAGGGTTGAACAGATAGAAAGAGGTCAGGTTAGGGGTTTACCCCAGCTAAGGGAGGAGGTAAAATCCATAAAGACCGAACTCCAGAAAATGCAAAATTTGGAGTTCGACATAGCATCTCTCCTCCCCAAAGAGGGTGACCAGGGTGCAGACATTGCTGCACCAGACTTGGACTTGGACTTCACTGCTTTAATGGCAGACATTGCACCTTCGTCTGCCAAAGTGTCTCATCCTCCAGCTCCTCCGGTACTGGTAGATTTTACTGATGACGAGACATCGGAACAGTCATCAGAGTTAGAAGGGGAGGAGACAGAGGATGCCAGTTCATGGTCCGATGAGGGTGATGACCCTAAGGAGAAGTGCAAAGCGATTGCTGCGCCAACAGTGGAGGAAGAGGAGCACGCTGACATTGAGGGGGCCATACTGCACTCGCTAGCGAATGTGACCGCCCTTGCCAACTCATCGGCCACAAAGCCACCAGTAGGCGAAGTTAGCAGCTCCACAGCCCCACCACCAGCTCCCGTTTAGTCCCACAGCCCTCCTGCAACTTCAAAGGATTCATAGGCTACTGAATCTCTTCACGCGAATGCGCCCCAGGGAGCCCCTTGCACTCTATCTTCTTTTCTTATGCATTGGGGACAATGTATGATTTCGGTTGGGGGTGGTAGCCTTATCTGTATAGTTGATCTATTTTCTATTTTCTGGTATGTTTTGCGACATTGTTAATTGTAAAATACGTATTAATGATTAATGATTAATGATTTCTGTATATATGTTGTTGTAGTTAAATAGATAGTAAATAGATAGTAAAGTTAAGTTTGCCAATAAAATCCCCTTGTTTTTTCTTTACCGAGTTCTTTTTCAAGGGTGTAATAGTAGAACCAGGTTTATCAAAATGAGACATATTGACCGGGATGGTGAAATTGTTTAGTATCAAGTATGTGAATATGTGTGTAGATTATACCCTTTTTAACAAATCAACTGTGTGAACTTGAGGCTCACTCTATAACTCAAGGTCCACCTAGAGTCATGTATTTATTCATGAGGAAAGCCTCGAGCGGCCAAATGTTAACTCTAAAGCTGTAAATTATGTTAACCGAACAGTTTGTGTGCCATGTGTGTGAGCTCTTTGTTTGAATATTTCTTGTGTTTGCTTATGCCATCTAGAACTTCCCCGGTTGGTTTTTTGACGCTTACTATAATTACACTGAGTTGGAGAAAGGATCTTAGGCATTCTTTGTTTATTTATGAAACCTCTTTAGCCTTTTTAGCCTACCCGTACATAAATAATATCACTAGTACCCTATTTGAGCCTTTTAGCCTTTTCCTTGGCCTCCTCATTACAAACCTTTCCCGTTCGTAAAATAATTATCTCCTTTGAACCCGTTCCTCCTTGAACATTGAGAATAGGGTTAAAAGCCTAAGTTGGGGGTGTGGGTCAAAAAGGAAATGGATAAGGTTGTGAAGTGAGGGTGAGAGCTTATACCTCGAAGTGCTAATGTGACTTTATGAAAGCTCCAAAAAAAAAAGAGAAAAGAAAAAAGAAAAAGACAATAGTTATATATGTATTTATAATAATGGAGCTCTGAAATAAATTAGAGAGGTATTTAAGGCGGGTCCACTTTGGGAACTAAACGCCATTGAGGCTATCGGACTGAAAAGAAGCAAAATGTTAAAAGAAAGAAAAATGTAATTAGTGTTTAAGGAGGATGTAGTCACTCATATCAAATATGTATCCTTCCCTTCCTCAAACCTACATTACAAGCATACAAAGTTCTTATGTGATCTCCAACCGAGTGTTCATAGAAGTAGGTGACGAATTAAAATAAGGGCAAGCCTATGGTATGGCATGTGGTGACACTTGAAATTTTGTTCTGAGAGTGAGTGTATTTGCACTTTAGTCCCTTTGTATTGTTATGATAAATATTGTAAGAGTGAGACTTTCTTTCCAGTGAGGGCATATAAACTACGAGGTTGATAGAAAGTTGAGTTTGAGTAAAGCATAAGTGCATTCAGCTGAAGGTAGCCTTTAGCTACGTTGTTGAGGCTCAAAGTTCACAAGCTGATTGGTTGTCCTTGAATATATTGATGATTCAGTTTAAGTTGGGGGTGTTGATGTGCCAAGTAATTTCAGCACATTTTGATACTACTTTCTTAGATTTTAACTTGTTTTACGTGCAAATTCTACCGATACTTATATAATTTTAGTGTACTTGCAGTACATCGAGTTTAAGGACCCAAAAATACGAAAAAGAGCTCAAAAAGCCAACTGAAGACAAGAAAAGAAACCAACAGCATCGCAGATGTGAATATGCGGTCGCAAACAGAAGATGCGGACCGCATATTTCACAAACAAATCGCAAACAAGGACAGAACTTTGGACACTTCTTCATGTTGAGAATGTGCGACCGCAAAACAAGAATGCTAACCGCAAACTTGCATTGGGGAATCGCAGACGCAAACAGAGTTTTTTGGTGAAAGCTAGGGTGAAGAATGCGATCGCATTTCGATCGCATAATCAACATGCGGACCGCAAAACCACAATGCGATGAAGGCAAAACTCTTGGTTAAATTTGCAACAGTCGAGGAAGAATTGCGGTCCACATTTCTGTTTTGTGATAGAAATGCGGTCCGCATTATTAACACAAGGGGCAAATTAGTCTAGACTTCGCCTCGGGTTCTGGACCTTTATAAATAGGTTTAATAGGATTTTGTGAGGGATATCTTATCAGAATTGAGAGCATAAAGTACACGGCTTAGACTAGTTTGAATTCTTGGAAGCTTTTTGGATAAATTACCTTCTATTTTGTAAGATAATGACAATTACTATTCTTTCTCATTCAATTTTCAGCATGAGTAGCTAATTCTAAATGCTAAGGTTGTGAAACCTAGATGGGTATGATGTTATTGAGATTTTGATATTGAATATGGTTTCAACGGATGATTGATATTAATTTACTTCTTATTCTTCAAACAATTGTTAGTGGTTGCAAACATTAACAAATGCCATAATTTTATCTTGCTTGGGAAAGTGGGATAGAATTTGGTAGAAGTAAATAACAAAAACTCAAGGCTTTAAATCTTGTTTAATAAAATCGCTTAGGAATAAGTGGGTTTTAATTTGGCATTAATTGATTGTTCTTAATCACAACTCTTTTGTATTTGGGAAAATCATAAAGAGGATATATTATCCAACTATTGGAAAATAGTGGGCAGTAAATTAGGCATCAATTGCATATCAATAAAATCTTCCGTTGAAATTATACAATATTAATATCAATAGCATTATACTACATTAAGGGGAACACAACCTTGGTTTCTTTAATTCATATTATTTACATTCACAATATTGCAATCTGTCTTCTTTTAAACTTAAATTCAATACAACTTTCTATTATAATTGCTTGATAGAATTACGACTTAGTTGAGTATTACACTAATTAGATAAACATTTCACACCTATTCCCTGTGGGATTCGTCTCCAACCTTGTTGGGTTATTATATTTGACATCGATCGCTTACACCATTCTTAAGGTGTAATTTGAGCGTATCAACATGCCCCCATGATCCATCAGCCCAAGGAAGCGTTGGATTCTGTCTTATCACCATGGCCGTTCATGAAATGGGGAATGGACATCGTTGGCCCTCTTCCCTACACACTAGGTAAGGCTCAATTCATTCTTTTGATAACTGATTATTTCTCCAAATGGGTGGAAGCGCAGGCATATGAGAAGGTTAGGGAAAAAGAGGTAATCGAGTTCATTTGGGATCACATCATATATCGGTTTAGGATGCCATCAGAGATCGTGTGTGACAATGGGAAACATTTTGTCGGCAGTAAAGTGACAAAATTCCTCGAAGATAGCAAGATCAAAGAATCCTATCAACGCCATACCATCCAGCGGGAATGGACAAGCTGAATATACCAACAAAATAATACTTCAAAATCTCAAAAAGAGGTTAACCGATGCGAAGGGAAAATGGAAAGAGATATTTCCTGAAGTCTTATGGGCGTATCGTATGACCGAGAAATATAGCACCGGAACCACTCCCTTTTCCCTGGTGTACGTTGCTGAAGCTTTGATACCGGTCGAAGTCGGTGAACCAAGTGTCAGGTTCCCCTATGCAACCAAAGAATCAAACCACGAGGCTATGAATACGAATCTGGAACTATTGGACAAAAGAAGGGAAGCTGCCCTCGTTCGATTGGCCACTCAAAAACAAAAGATCGAAAGATACTACAATAGGAGAACCCATCTTCGACATTTCAACATCGGAGATTTAGTACTCAGGAAGGTCATACCCAACACACGAAACCCGAACGAAGGGAAATTGGGACCGAACTGGGAAGGATCTTACTCCATCATAAAGATCACCGAAAAAGGATCGTACAAGCTTGGAACAATGTACAGCAAATAACTACCAAACAACTAGAACATAAATCACTTGAAACGATATTACTGTTAAGGTACGATCCTTCGTTCCTCATTTTTACTTTTTTTTTATGCTACATCGACAAACTAACATTAGCGAGTATCAAAATAAAGTAGCCTCGAATCGAAAAGCACGGGATGTCAGGACTGAAAGCACGTGTTGCACTTTTTTTCCCTTCGATCGGTTTTGTCTCAAATTGGTTTTAATGCAAAGTTTTTAACGAGGCAACCAGTAAATCATGCTAACTTAGATTTGAAGACCGATCATTAATCGATGACAATAATAATCGGTGCTAATCGTCGATCGACCTTCAAATATCGAAAAGCTGCTTGGTTACTTCAATTCGGGGAAACTTCCGTAAAATCAAAGATCATTAGGAATCGACGTAAGGGTCAAGTGGTCAAAGGAACCGTACCCAAATAGAATGATGTATCCCGAAATAAAATGTACAAGCACGTGAAAAAAAATAAAGATCTCTTGCACCAATATCCTATCTCCGAGCCCAAGGGCCGTTTTGATTTTCTTTGTTCAATTAAATACTGCCTCACTTGGGGATTCATCTGAAAATCAAATTTATTCAAAGGGGAATAAGACCTACTAAGGCCAACCCCGATTCTTAAAAGTATAAGGCCATATCGAGTTAATGAAACTCGGCCGGGAATAAGACTTACTAAGGCCAACCCCGATTCTTAAAAGGCTAAGGCCATACCGAGTTAATGAAACTCGAAGGGGGATAAGACCTACTAAGGCCAATCCCGATTCTTAAAAGGCTAAGGCCATACCGAGTTAATGAAACTCAAAGGGGAATAAGAACTACTGAGGCTAACATCGATTCTTAAAAGGCTAAGGCCATATCGATTTAATGAAACTCGAAAGGGAATAGGACCTACTAAGGCGAACCCCGAATCTTTAAAAGTCTAAGGCCATACCAAGTTAATAAAAGGAAAGTAAAACCTACTAAGCCAAATCCCAGAATTGGCCAAGTCCGAATTAAATTCGAGAAATTGAAAATTTACCGAGGCAAACCCTCGGTTCTAAGGGGAAGAATTAAAACAATTCCGCAATAAAAGAAGGAAAGGAAAAAGGGTTTTTATATATATACAAGATATGATTACAAGGATGGGGACATAATTACATAATATCAAAAAGAAGACAAGAGAAGGTGCTTCATTCCGAGTTTTCGGAGTCATCTTCCTCCGGAAAGGCTTGCTTTCTGGCTTCGGCCTCGATCCTTTTAGCGTCCTCGATCTCGGCTGATGGATCGAAGCCCTGAGCATGTATCTCCTCGAGGACAGACAGGCGAGTTTTCCACTTCATGTGATCAACCAATTTTTTGATTGATAGTGAGCAGCCTCGGCGTCAGCCTTGTACTGGGCCACCAGCTCATCAGCCTCAGCTTTGGTTGCAACAGCCTCCGATTTCGCCATGTGCAACTCGTTGGCCAAAACATCTTAATCCAAGGTGATCATGCCGACTTGGGATTGGAGTACTTCAGTGCTCATAATCAGAGCCTCGATTCTCCCTTTAAATTCTGTCAATTGAGTTTCTGCCGAAATTAACTGAGCGCGGAAGGCCTCTTTTTCCGAAGCCAACTGATCCATCTTGATTTTCCACTCATTGGCTTCGGTTTTAGCCTCGCTTTCCTCGGATTGTAGTCGTGTGATTTGATCGAGTCGTTCCCATTTGCTCGACTAAGCCAGAATTCTCTCTCTGGACAAAATCCAGTTCGGCCCGAAGGCTCCCCATCTCCCCTTCGAACCGTCCACAACGTCCCGATTCTTCCCGGTGATGAAGAAAAGCATCATGATGAAGCATCAAGGCCTGCAAACACGAAAGGAAATATGGCAGTTAGTCGAAGTTTAAAAGTGCAAAACAGTAAACACCAGATAAGGCTTATCAGAAACTTACCCTATTCAATGCTTGCTGAGCTTCATTGAACGAGCAGATACATCCACCTCGTTCATCTTAGCCTGATCTTCTTCGGTCACCAAACACCTAAGATAGCTAGCCACCCCTACGGGAGCGGAAAGGACCTTAGCATCTTCGAGAATGGCAAAGGATATGATCCGCTTCCGATCAGGATCCGAACTCGGAGCAGGAAATCTATCGACCAACTTCGGACCAAAAGAAGCCATGTTCGTGCCGGTGGAGGGACTTTTCCTCGGTACTTCTAGGTTACTGAGCCCAAAGGTATCTTCAACAGATGCCGAATCCATGCCATCGAAGATACCTCGGAAAGGGCCTTCCGGTACATGACTCCTGCCCGGGGAATGTCCTTTAGCGACTTGGGCCTCGTTCAGGGTCGACTCCGAGAAGGAAGGGGAGTCTATCATTTCTATGGGGCGTAAGATTCCATGGAAGCCCCTCTAACATCGATAGAAGCCTCAGCTCTCGCCCCTATTTCGGAGCCCTCGACTCGATGAAGGTGTGTTTCATCGGCCCTCTACTCGGGGACTCCCCATCCTTCAGTTCGAGACGGCTCGCTACCCAAAAAGTCGAAATCTTCATCTTCCTCGGACTCGTCCCTCAATTGACGAAGTGAGTCCGAGGACAGTATCCATTCATCAATGTTACTCTTGGGCTTACGAGCTATCCTTTTCTTCGTTCTCCTTCTCTCGGGCTCAGAAGAACTGGGGGCTTCTTTCCTCTTTTTCTCTTTCTCCTGCTCTAAAATAGGGGGCTCGCAGGGAACCTTATTACCAGGGGATGTTGGCCTCAATTCAGCGTCCTTTGATAAACCTACAAATGAAGAATAAAGCAAGTTAGAAATCAATAACATGAGTCACTGAGTTCGAACTTAACCTGTCTCACCATGGTGTCGGGCCTCCCATCAGCCCTTCGAGAGCTCGCGCCAGGCACGTTTTGAATAGGGTCTTTAGGACGCTACCCTTTCAACACATTCCTTCAAATGAGGAACCGCGGCCGAGATACAGGATACGGCTACATCATATGGAACTGGTTAGTAAAGTAACCAAAAAAAAACATATTGAACAAGTCGAGATATGGGATAACACTTACGGTTCATGTTCCACTTCTCGGGGAACGGCATGTCTTCGACCGGAATTAAGTCCGATGTTTTCACTCGAATGAATTGGCTCATCCAGCCCCGGTCCCTATCCTCATCGATGCTAGAGAAGGGGGCTTTGCTTGCCCGGCGAGCAAGTTTTATTAATCCCCCTCGGAAGAGTCGAGGACTGTATAATCGTAGAAGGTGATCGACGCTGAATGGGTGCCCGTCTATCTTGCTTACGAAAAAGCGAAAGAGAATGACTATTCTCCAGGAAGAAGGGTGGATTTGACCCAATGTTACTTCGTACCTTTTGCAAAAGGCAACGATAACAGGGTCCAAAGGGCCCAACGTGAAGGGGTATGTGTAAACACTCAAATAGCCCTCCACGTGGGTGGCGATCACCTCTTCCGGTGCAGGGACGACCACACACTTGCCTACCCAATTACAATCTACTTTAACCTTGTCAAGAATTTTGTTCGTAGTCGAACAAATATACCTAGTGACTGGTTCACATCGGCCCGGTACCGGAGAGGTCTTATCTACTTTAAAGTCGGCACTGATTGAACATCCAATCGGTACAAATGCCTTCAAAGGAGGTTCAACCATGGTTTCCTCAACATCAACAGGTTGAGGATCTTCAGTGGGTTGAGAAGAAGAATGGATCTGCCCCTGAGGAACAGATTTAGAGGTTTTCAACATTGTTAATTAGGAGATAAAGAAGTTAAGATGCGGGAGTAAAATAAGAACAAAAGGGAGATCGCTTGCAAGGAAACTTAGAGAATTTTGGAGAAAGGAATGATTCAAATATTGAGATAGCTTAAACTCCTGAAAGTGAAGATGGAGAAGGGTATTTATAGCCCCTCAAAGGCGCGGTTCGCGTTCCAAAGCGATGAAGCATTAATTAGCATGTACTGATGTTGCAGAGGTTTGTCCCAAGTTTGTGTCTAATGAGACGTTTTCGACACGTACTGCGTATGTCACGGTTTCACTATCATTTATCAATATGATGATTCGTTTCTTTTGATGGGACGCTCTGATTTCTATGCCACACGCATCATAAGATGTCGCCATTCAACCTAACTGAAAGTTGCGGCTCATATCGTTTTTCGTCATTACTCTCTAAAAAACGAGGGGACTATCTGTATGGGGTCGAACTCGGACCGCCTACATGGGGATAAATCTAAATCTAGTTTATACGGTTGGTATCAATCAAATTACTGTTCGGTAAACTGAGATCAAGATATCAAAGATCGAAGAGCGAGACCGAATAACATCGAAGCAGGAATATCGAGGTATCAAAGATCGAAGGTCGAGGTCGAACAACATCGAGTCAGAACCCGAAACCATGGTACTCGAGAGGAACCTATTGAGCTCGATTTCGGGAAATGCCCTAAGGATAAAATATCAAATTTTAACGATGAAAGGACCGGAAATCCCGTGATAAGTAAGCATCTCGGCGAGAATCACGGCATCAATCAATAAGACCGTTAAATCAGCATATCAATAGATATTTTTACCTTGTAAACAGATTCTTGCCTTGTATAAAGGATTATCCCCACGCTATATAAAGGGGCAATGTAATTATTCTAGGACATCTCATGAAACAATCATCAATACATAGAAAAGAAGTCTACTTTTATTGTTACTTTATTCGTTTGGTTTCATTCATTATTGTTGTTCATCTTGGAGAAGTCAGTCAAGGCTAAGACCATCCAAGGCTTGTGGTTTGCATTTCTTCTCCATTTATTTACTGACTTTAATTTCCATCATTATTTGTATCAAATCAAATCACGTGTCCTAAAACCACGTACAAATTCATTTGTTATCCGAAGCGAAGGGTAAACATGTTAATTGTAATTTTAAATATTATACAAAAGAATTGATGAAGGAAAAAAAATATTTTTTTGGTAAAAGATAGTTAAAATATAATATGAAAATGTATTATAGTTTCATATACGAACTTAATGCTCAAAATTCAACCATCTTAGCAAATGCACAACTAACAAATTTATATTAAAAAAAATACTTGACTTCAAATAATAAACACCGAACTACTCACTGTAACATAGTTATCTAATTATTGGGAATCATAATGACAAATGTTTAAGTCACAGATTTAGTTGAGAGAGACGAAATCGACTCCTAAAACTAAGAGGAACCGACTCTTAGGTTTTTTTTTTTTCTTTTACAAATTTGTGATATTATAAAGTTTAAATAAGGAAGAACATAAATATGTTAAATAATTGACTTTGACGTCCTAAATATTAAAAAAATAATTAAAAACTATCCATTTAAATAAGGAAGAATATAAATATGTTAAATTTAGTTGACTTTGAAGTTTTAAATATTAGGAAAATAATTAAATGTCTATTTTTATATATTAAAAAACTAATTAAATGATTATGTTGCCTAGTGTGGAATCAAATTTTAAAGGGTTAGAAAGACAACAACATTTTGCTAAGGGCTTTCATGCTTTTAATATAATATAGTATAGATAGATAGATATAAATTGTTGTTGTTATAAACTGGTAGTTGCTACTTTCATTGTTAATTATTTTTAATAATTTCTCTTTTGTTTTTGGTGTGTCTCATATGATATAAATCATTTCCTCATAAAAACATATTTGCCAAAAAGAAATATTTTGTATTGTCTGGCTAATTCAAATTGCCAGAAATACTTCTCAAATTTAAATTTCCTCACAATCTTATTTTCTTTTTTGAATATCCAGATTCTTATTTCGCATAACTTGCTTCATATGTTATGATCTTCTATACCAAAAATATCAAATTATCATTCTCAAAAATTTTCTTACATCTTATACATTATTAGTTTATATATATACATATCATCGTACTATTTATAAGTGTGAAAACTTTTAGTTAAAGTTGATTTATCATAATATTCTTTAATGGTTAAATATACTATTTTACCCTTGACCTTAAACAAAAAAAACTCTCTTCAGCTTTTAGCATCAAAGACGGTGGTTAGATGCGTTATAAGTAAGAATTTAAGTAACTTTTGAATCATGTGTATCGAATTTATTGTAATCTGTACAAGTTTTATGAGCTTGTTTCTACTCTTTTTGCTTCCGTCTGTTAAGACTTTTCATATTCTTTTTAGATTCTATAAAATGCAGATAGGAGCATGCACTTTAACTCATCAGTTTTATCTTTCGTCCTTTGTCCAATTTATGTTAGTTTTTTTAATTTTCATTGTCTATTGTAATTTGTAATTTTCTTTTCACTTTCGCTTTGAGAATTTTTTATAACTTAGTACTACTTGACACGCCCTTCAAAACGACTCTGAAGAAAATAAGAAAAAGAAAGCATGACCACTAAAGCTTTCTGTATTTTCCTTGGTATTATTACGGAATGAAAATAAATTTCTTTTTTTGCTTAGAAAGATAAACTTTATAATTGAAGATACTTCTATTTAGATGACTTATTTTCTTGCCTTTTTTTCTTTATTTTTTTTTTTTTTTTGCTTTCTCCCCTATGTTTTACCTAAGATTAAGCAAGTTCTTGCATACTCACATTGATTGGAACTCAATAATTATTTGTTGTCCCCGTGGAACTTAGAACTGAGGTATTTTGATACGCATTGAGATGGTATTTAACGGACTAGGGACATCTCATTTTACTTGGAAAAAGCAAAATATCATAGAAAATGATAGAAACATGAAAACCACAAAACTTACGACAATTCATAAGGCGAGAAAACATATCGATGTTACGGTATCAATGAAATATCATGCAATAATTAGCTTTATCTCTATTCTTTTAGAATGACATTGATATTTTACTATCTGGTAGTATGGATGTCAGATTGACAATTTACTATGTATTAACCTTAGTATTTTTTACTCTCCTAATAAGTGACCAGGATTTACAGACGACATTGCTTAAATTCAAATTTAAACCATATGTCGTTAAATATCACAAACAACAAAATTGTACGTTAAGTTGAATATTAATACATTCAGTTTGAGCTTGCACTTTTTCTTTTGGTAATTTCGTGTAACTCACACACTTCTTATTTTATTATTTATGTCATTTTAAGAAAGTTATAAGTTCTTATAGAATGTAATACACGCGTGACGCATGTGTTCGATTATTTATTTATATATATATATACACAGACATATAGTATTCCTGATGTGAAGGAAGATGGTGATTGCCAGGATCTGAACATTATTGCTCCCGAACCGGTGGAGCGAGTAACCTTCATCAAGAAGGATTTCATGTATGTCTATACACATCTATTCATTTTAGGTGCGTTTTCTTTGAGCGGGGGCCCGACCCCGTAATTTTGGAGCTGTACTATAGATACCAAGTTTTCTTGGCACAGGTGGGCGTGTATGGCCGATTGTGACCTATCTACGGCGGTTGTGCCAAGAGATGAAGGAGGAGCTCACCCTAATTCACATGATAAATCTCTACTCCCCCAAGATTTTCCTTGGAGGAGTAATCAATTTTACCAAAGTGGCCATCATGCTCTACTTACCAGCATGGATGAAGGCAACGATCATAGATAGATGGAGCGATTCGTTGTTGTTTCCACTAGGGATATTATCCTGGCCACAACTCCATCTTTCCCTGAGTCATGGGTTTGTACACGTAAATTCGAAGCCTGTTTTTCTCTTTAAAAAGGTTGTTTTATGTTGTTATGGACTCTTCTCTTTTTATAGTTTCAGCAACTCGGTGGACACCACCAAGGGTTGAAGCTTGAACCAGTAGGTTTAGAAGATTTTGGACATCACCACGTCTGAGACCTACCGGTGGAAATAACTGGCCCCCAAATACGGGTGGAAGGCGAAGAACCATGATAAGTTGACTCGTAAGACTGATTTTGTCCTCATCTCATTTTTGTGTATAAGAGAATTTATTAACCCCTTTTTCGTTGAATCCAGGTCTCCCGCAGGGCTTTGTTACCATCCCCGAGGAGGGTGTTTTGGCTGATCCTGCGGAGGCTGTGAGATTGCAAAAGGAGGCTTTTTCCCGAACAGGGTGCCACCAAATCTGCTTCCGATGCAAGTGCTTCCTCTCAGAGTCCCCGGCCAGAGAACAAGCAACAAAAAAGGTTGTGTTCTTCTTCGGCCGAGGGCAAGAGTAAAAAGGTGAGGAAAGTTGTGCCCGAGCCAATCGCAGCGACTGTGGTGATTGATGATGATGGAGAAGCCAGTGACGAAGAGGCTTCCCTACAAACAAGATAACGACTTTCATCAGCTCAACATAATGCTCAATATGAAGAGCTTATACCCCCAACCGAGGACGATGCACAAGCGCTCTGGAGGAGTTTGACTTGGTAGAGAATGTCAATTCTCCCTTTCCGATCCCAGCTGCTGCTTCCGGTACTATGAGGATAAGTACTGGGCCTCTCCCGTCTCCGGTTAATGAGAAACCAATAACCAACACTGCCTTTATAGCAGTTGTTTCTCATCCCACAAAACCATCAACTTCATCTACTTCCACGCCAATTATGCCTTTGTTACCAGCACCTGCTACATCACCTCCACCGGCCGCAGACACCCGAGAAGAGGTTGTCCCCCCTCCTAGTCCCTAGACCATGGGCCCCCTTTTGCAGATCCTCAAAGGAGGAGGAGTGTCTCCCTCTCGGCCTTTACTGAGTGCCATCTGCTGTCTCGTCCGGTGGAACTCGCCAATTACCTAAAGTCACTGGCTTCAGAGAAAGACAAGAAGAAAATACACTCTTTTTCGGGGGAGTGTATGATAAATAATGCCATGCACAATGTAGCAGCAGTAACATACTTATTCTCTTCACTGCTTGTTTCCTCTTGATTTGTTATGACAAGGTTTTTAACTTGATTTTTTGCTGTGCACGCCAACTTCCTTGCTTCTGAGGGCCTCCAAAATTTGATCCTTGAAAAAGAAGGGCATAGGTCTGAGCAGGATCAACTATTGGTCAAGAGTGATCAACTTGCTACGCGCCTTTCGGTATTAGAATCGAAGGTCGCTGAAGTGAGTGATATCGAGGACCGATTGCAGCTTAGCGAGCAAGAGGTAATATCACTCGGCCAAGAAGCTTCCTAGCTAAGTGTACAATTTCAGGAACCCAAGACTAAATGTTCAGAGGTTCAAAATATTGTATTTGTTGCTGCTGAGCACAAGGCTGCCTCTACTAAGAGATTGAATAACTTGGAGGCAACCTTGAACTCCAAAGCTGAAAAAGCTGATGCTGCTGAGGAGAAGTGTGCCCATATAAGAGGGTCATGGAACACAACAAGGTTCATATATTCACTATCTGTGACCTTGATCTCATCCTTAGGGCCATGAGATCCGAACAGGACGGCCTTTTGACCGAGGTTGATCGGCTCAAACCAGAACTCGAGCGCCGATCGGATTCCCTCATTATAGAAAGAACATATTCAATGTATAGTATGAAGAGAAAAACCTTAGAAGAGGCCAAATCGGGTATCATAGACTTTGATGCAGAAATCGCCAAAGCCTGAGAGCTGGAGTCAACTGCTCGAAGGCACCTCCTGGCTCGGCCCGATGAAATTGACTCTTCTGGTTCAGGTTCCGAGTTCTCAGGAAACGAGGAAGAACTTGAAGAGGATAATGATGAAGGCCAAGATCCCGAGCCGAAGGTAGATCCGCCTACTTCTCCTAGGGACGCAAATGCTTCTCTTCCCCCGAATTCTAGGGGTGTTGTAGTTTAGTTTTTTGCTTTCTTTTTCCTTTGTTGTTTTCCTTTCATTTTTTGTACTTGTGATGTCTGGCATGTTTGATAAATAAAAGTGCTTTTGTTTAAGCATTACCAAAGGTTTATTTCTTTTTGCGTCAAATTATGCAAGGTTTCAGGTGTATTTTTCTCCCATAGCATTTTAGTTCCAGGCATAAATGCTTTTGGAACCAACCCTTTATTTGTTTCTACGGGGTTGGCTGTGTAGTCCCTGGTCTCGATGAGGCATTTTTGTTCCCGAATTTTGTAATCCCGGTCTCAGTGGCAATTTGGTTGTCGTATTCTCATATCACCCACCTGCCCCAGTGTTCGAATGCAAAGTATGCGAATTAGAACACTGAAAGTCTTTGCTCCTTTGAGGATTTCACTAATGAATGGTTGGATAATCTTTTGTCCGATAGCAAGCTTTGTTTCCCGGTAGGAGCTTTGGTATCAAGCCAAAGATTATCTAACCATCCCCAGTGACTTGTAGGGAAGGAGCACTCGTGAACGGTTGAATAGATTTTGGTTCGATGGAAAGTCTTACTTCCTGTTAGGAATTTTGTCATCGAGCCAAAGACAATTTGACCATCCCGTTGTGGTTTGTCGTTGCCATGCCTTGTCGTTTAAAGGTCTTATTTATACTAATGATATTTTCTTTGTAGTATGCTTTTTATTGCTGCCTCGTTAAAAACCTTGCCAGAAAAATCCAATTAGGATAAAAACTAGACGAAGGGAAAAAGAGTGCAGCACATACTTTTAATATAACCGGTGCCATCAGCAATAATACCTTTAGAGGTATGCCACATTCTAGTTGCTTGACAATCTTTCTCCATCTTGATTTTCTAGTTCATATGATCCTTTCCCGGTGACAGCTGAAACCCGATAGGGGCCTTCCCACATGGAACCCTGCTTCCCTGTGTTGAGCTCTTGAGTGTTTTGGGTCACTTTTCTTAATACCAAGTCTCCTACTTTGAAATAATGTAGATTGGCTCTTCGATTATAGTATCTTTCCATTCTTTAATTCTAGATCACCATCCTTATGTGCGCCAAGTCCCTTCGTTCGTCAAACAGCTCCAGTTTGAATAGCAACGCTTTGTTATTTGTTTCTTCGTTCGCCCGGAAGTATATCATGGTAGGTCCCCTTCCTTCCATCGGGATCAAGGCTCCTGCTCCGTATACGAGAGAGAAAGGTGTCTCTCCCGTGCTTGACTTGGTCATTGTCCAATATGCCCAAAGAACTCCTGGTAACTATTCGGGCCATTTGCCTTTGGCTGCTTCAAACCTCTTTTTGAGGTTTGAATAATCACCTTGTTTGTCGACTTCTCTTAGCCATTTGCGCTCGGATGGTATGGTGAAGATGTTATTATTTTGATTTTCAAATCTTCAAGAAATTTTATGACCTTTGAGCCTATGAATTGTGGCTCATTCTCAAGCTATCTCCTCCGGTATTCTGAACCTGCAAATTATATTCTCCCACAGAAAATCGACCACTTCGCGCTCACCGATTTTCTGGTAAAGACCTGCTTCAATCCACTTAGAGAAGTAATCAGTTAAAATCAAAAGAAACCCTACCTTACCAGGAGCCGGTGGCAGCGAACCGACTATGTCCGTCCCTCATTTCATGAATGGCTATGGCGATAATACCGAGTGCAATAGCTCTGCCGGTTGGTGTACTAACGGGCATGGTGTTGGCACTTGTCGTATTTCTGAACGAACGCCTTAGCGTCTTGTTTCATTTGGGGCCAATAGTATCCGATCCTTACTAATTCTAACACCAACGAGTCTACACCTGAATGATTTCCAAAGATTCTTTCGTGAACCTCTCTCATGTCGTAACTAGCTTTGGAGGCTCCTATACATCGGGCCAACGGACTTTGGAATGATCTTCTGTATAACTGTCCTCCCCAGAAGCTATGACGAGCTGCTTTCGTGCGGAGTGCCTGGGATGCCTTTGAATCTTCGGGCAGTTTGTCGTGCTCAAGGTAGTTGATGATTTCATTTCTCCAGTCCCAAACCAAGTTGGCCGCATTTACGTCATAGTAACCATCCACATCCAATACTGAATGCATAAGTTGTACGACCGTACCAGAATCTGATTCCTTCATTTTCGTAGACGAGCCCAGATTGGCCAGTGAATCTGCTTCGACGTTTTCTTTTCTCAGGATGTGGGTGATTGACCATTCCCTGAACCGTGCAAGCAGAGTTTGAAATTTCACAACAAACTGTTGCATGCGTTCCTCTTTAGTGTCGAAGATCCCATATACCTAATTCACCACCAATTGAGAATAGCACTTGATTTCAATGATCATGGAGGCTAGTCCCTGGGCCATTTCAAGTGCTGTAATCAAATCCTTATACTCGGCTTCATGGTTAGTCAAGGGAACGATTTTTATGGCCTGCCTCAAGATTTCTCCCGAGGGCGTAACTAATACTTCCCCAAGCCCAAACCCTTTCACGTTGGAAGCTCCGTCAGTGAACAAGGTCCAAACACCTGATGTCGTTTCTGACACCATCACCGCTTCTTTGGTGGCCAAAGGCTGCAATGCAATCCGAACCCAAATCGGCCACAAAATCTGCCAAAACTTGTGATTTGATCATAGTCCTCAGTTTATACTTGATGTCAAATTCACTCATTTCGACTGCCCACTCGGCCAGTCGACCTGACAATTTAGGTTTGTGAAGGATATTCCACAGGGGAAAAATTTTCACCACGATATCAAGTAGCATTGAAAATAAGGTTTAAGCTTTCGAATGGCAAATGCGAGAGCTAAGGCCAATTTTTCGAGGTGGGGTAACGAGTTTTCGCTTAAAATTTTGCTAACATTATAGATAGGAGATTGCGTAGCTTCGTCTTTACGGACTAGAACGGCACTTACCGCTACCTTCGAGACCGCTAAGTAAATTAGAAACTGTTTAACTTCCTCCGATTTTAACAGTAACGGAGGGCTTGATAAATATCTTTTCAGGTCTTTTAGGGCTTGTTGGCCTTCTGGAGTCCATTCAAAGTCATTCTTCTTCATAAGTGAGAAGAAGTGATGGCATTTCTCTGAAGATCGGGAAATGAACCTGCTCAGAGCGGCCAGTCTTCCAGTTAACCTTTGGACTTCTTTCACATTTGTCAACTGGTTAGGAATGTACTCGATGGATTTAATCTTATTGGGATTGACTTTGATCCCCCTCTGTGATACCAGGATACCCAAAAACTTACCGGAGCTGACTCAAAATGCACACTTTTCGGGGTTGAGCTTCATGTTGTGCCCTCTTTAGAATAATAAAGGTTTCTTGGAGGTTTTTCATATGGTTACCTACGTTCAAAGGCTTAGCCAAGATATCATCTATGTAAACTTCCATCGTTCTCCCTATTTACTTTTCGAACATTTTGTCCACTAGCCTCCAATAAGTGGCTCCGGTGTTCTTAAGCCCAAAAGGCATCACATTATAACAATATGTGCCAAAGTTCCTTATGAACAAAGTTTTTTCCTGATCATCCGCGTTTATTTTGATTTGATTGTACCTGAATATGCATCGAGGAAACTCATCAGCTCGTGCTCGGCTGTTGCATCGATCATTTGATCAATGTTTGGAAATGAGTACAAGTCTTTCGGACACGTCTTATTTAAATACTTATAATAACGCACATGGGAAATTTATTATTATTTTTTAGAACTACTATTATGTCAACTATCCAGTCGGTATACTTTACCTCCTGGATTGAACCGATATCGTGCAATCGAGTTACCTCTTCTTTGACAAACATATTTCTAACCTCAGCAATTGGGTGCTTCTTTTGCCTTATCGGGGGGATGCTGGGGTCCAGGCTCAACTTGTGCACCGCCACTTCTAGTGGGATACCTGTCATATCCTCGTGCGACCATGCAAAACAATCGACGTTAGTTTTAAGAAATTTAATAAATTCTGACCTGAGCTTGGGGGTTTAGTTTAGTCCCCAAGTGGAATTTCCTCTCTAGAAACTTTTTGAATGATGCTACTTGTTTGAGTTCTTCCACCGTAGACTTTGTTGCGTCTGTTTCTTTCGGTACTTGAAAATACCTTGGCACCTGGTGGGATTTCGTCAGCTCCTTCCTTTTGTCATCTTCATTTAGTTCGAGTGTCGGCTCCTATAATTGCTATGATGTGCGTTCTTTCCCTTTATTGCTGGAGACCAAGATCGCATTCATCTCTCTTACTGCCGGCTGATCTCCTCTTATTTACTTAATTCCCTCTAGGTTTGAGAACTTTAGAAGCTGATGATATGTTGATGGTACGACCTACATCTCGTGTAGCCATGGTCTGCCAAGAATTATGTTGTAGCCCATATTGCCGTTTACTACTTCGAACAAAGTAGTCTTCATGACCCCCTCAGCATTTATGGGCAACAAGATCTCCCCTCAGGTTGTCACGCTTGCTAAGTTGAACCTGGCGAGGAGTTTTGTTGCCAAAACGATGCTTCCGGTTAGTTTAGCTTGTTGCAGCACTCTCCATTGGATGATATTGGCTGAACTTCCTGGGTCCACTAAAACACGTTTAATTTTAAAAGCAAAAATATTAAGGAAAATTACCAAGGCATCATTGTGCGGTAGTAAAAGTCCATCGAGGTACTCCTCTGTGAAGGTGATATCGTCCTCGGTGACTTCTCGGAGTCTCTTGCTATGAGTCATCGATACCTTTGTCTTTTTTGCTGCTGAAGAAGATACACCATTGATCTCGTTCCCCTTGAAAATCATGTTGATCACTAGTCGAGGAGGATCTTCTTCTATCTTCGAGGGTTCTGCGTTATCCCGATTGCGGTCGTAGTTATTTTTAGCCCAGTCACTTAAGAACTCTCTAAAATTGCTATTTTTCAGCAACGTCACCACCTCCTTGCGCAGATGTCGGTAGTCCCCAGTCCGGTGGCCGTTAGTCCCATGATACTCACACCATAGATTAGGATCCCTCTGGCTGGGATGTGATCTCATCGGCCTCGGGAATTGTGCTTCCTTAATGTTCCTCATCACCAATACCAGCTCTACTACACTAACATTGAAATTATAGTCGGACAGTCCAGGGTAGGTGGAATCCCGGGAGCTTGATATCTCTTTATCCTGCAATGACCTATTATTTCGGCCACAATTAGTTCTCCTATCGGGAGCGAACCTGTCTGCCGATTAGAAACCCTTACCACGTCATTCGGCCCTTTCGTAGGGCAGAAATTGGCCCTTAGAAGATCGTTGATCTGCATCAAAATTATCCTTTGACTTATCGTTGTGCTTTTCTCGATCCTGACCCTTGGCTGATGCCGGGAAACCGAGATGGTCGATTCCATTCTTATCTTTGATTCATAACGGTTGTGAACATCTGCCCATGTGGTTTCTTGGAACTCGAGCAGGCTTTCTTTAAGTTTTCTAGAAGCGTTAGAGCTCCTCAGATTCAACCCTTTAGCGAATATCTCAGTCGCCCATTCATCTGGCACGGCCGATAGCAGCATCTTTTCCTTTTGAAACCTAGTCACGAACTTCGCAGCAATTCTGAAGTCCCATCATGTTTTGGTATGTTTGGCATTTTGAACCGCTTCGAGATTAACGCTGGTGCCACGCTTGGTTTGAACAGTAACTGGGTATATTTCTTCGATTCCGATCCCTTCAACGGTGCACCAGAAATTTGGTCCATTCAGGCATTTATTTGCTTCATAAACCGCATAAGTTTGGAAAAGGGATCATTATCATATTTGTTACTGGATCCACCGCCGATCCCAGCCTCGTCGAAGCCGACCTCACCCCTCGGGGTGTTGTTATCGGCCCTTTGCGTTGTTTGATTTGCAGGAGCCCTAGATGAACTAGACCTCCTTCATTCGCGTTGTTGGAAGCACCCGACAACGCTCGCCTAAATTCGGTCATGGCCTGATCTTGCCATGAGAGATGGCCCATAATAGCCTTTTGTTGTTCTCTTATGATCCTTACCGTTTTCGTAACGTGCTCGTTTCAGCATCATCAAAAGTTGCCTCCCGAATGTGTTGTGAATATTGCCCGCCATGAACCGGCGTTGCTACGTTCTCCGTGTTGCAGGTGTCACTGATTGAATCCTCGTGCTGGGGCAAGTTCTCTCGTGCCTCAACGTTGTTTGCGATGTTGTTATTGTTAGCTGCCATTTTTTCACGTCTTTTTTGATAAGAAACAAAGAATAAAACATGTTAGTAATAGATGCAAGGATCAACTCAATTATGCAACTGTATAAGCCACAGTGGGCACCGCACTGTTTACCCGTAAAATAGTACAGTTGAATATATAGCGTGATTTTATAGACAAGCGAACCGATTTGATCCCAAAATGATAAATAAATTAAATAAAATGCAAGACTTAGCGTTAAAATCAAGATAATATAGCAAACGAATTGGTTCCGAGAGCAAGGCTTCCGAAGACAACAACAAGAATATTGATAGACAAAAAATGAAATATTATTGAGCTTAGAACAATGTGTGGCAAGAATTTGTCAGAATTTTCGTGTCCCTTACAATAGTTATTGAAGTCACTATTTTTTAGTCACATCTAGAAAACAAGGTCCTACGATCAAGCCCTTATTAAATGACAATTTTAGGGGTTATTGATGAATATATAACGACAGGCTATGAATGATAAAATTCTCCGTAACAGATTGTGTATTTAATACTGAGGAATATTCTTCATTAAATGTCATCGGGTGACAAATATTCTTTAGCAATATTCCCTTCGGGGTCTGTCCAGTGCCAACCGAAAATACTGTCCTAGGTCTTGGTTTCCACCTGCTTTGTTTTATGCCTGTATTTGGTTCCATGTGTCATTCTATTATTCGAATATTCAATATGAATCGATTTTACCCAATACAATATTCATATATACATTATATATATATATATATATA
>MCJB01015939.1:48791-64299 GCA_002018475.1 Nicotiana obtusifolia
GGGTTGCCCCATTTGTAAATGACTTTTTCTTTTCAATTTCATTCCTAAATTTCAAAGTTATTTCTAGATGACCATGAATGTACTAGGAACACAGAATTCAGAGTCTCACATAGAATCCTCATTTGTTTTTTGTTTTTTTCAATTAAGACGTCTAAATCATCTGAATATTAAAGATGTATATTAAGATTAAGATGTCTGAATACACACCTGAATGGTAAAATGTGTATTAGATCTGAATACTAAATGATTAAAACTGTTTGTATTCAACATCTGAATGGATAAAATTTATTTTTATAATTTTAACACTAATTTACTTAATATTATCAACAAAATATTATATATATATATATATATGATAGCTGATGCTGGTGATACGAATAGTTATATTTGTAGATGCCAACTAGAGGCAATGGTTGATAGTGGTGGTTCTAACTATTAGGAGAATATATTTTATATTAGGAAAGTATATTTTATATTAGGAGAATATATTTTATATTCGGAAAGTATCTTTATTATTCCATATCTTCCATTGATTTGATTTAGTTCCTATACTAATCCTTATTGGTCTTTGATTTGTATTCTAGCACTATAAATAGGGATCATATAAACCATTGACAATCAATAAAGAAGATCATATTCCTTCATGATAATCAGAGCCTTTTTACTTTAAATTTTTTTTTTTTTTTTTTTTTTTTTCGCCCATCCCCTCATCATGGGTGATGAACCGGCAACTACTAACAACAACAACTCTATTGCCGACAAACAACCACTACACGCGGCCTATACGGTCTCCAACATCAACACATCACCAGATTTCGGCCCAACAGGAAATAATGCTCTCACCCCAAGTGATATCGGCACAGCTCTCACAAATTTGAATAACCAAACGCCAAAATCTTCCCCAGCCCAACCTAGAAAATGCTTCACCATCTTTGGCTTAAAATTTCTGCTCCATGCTGCTATCTCTGCCATGGCTTCCAACGTTCAAATTTGAACAGCCAACTTGACTTTAAATTCAATATTTCTATTCAAAATCCCGCTAAAACCAATAACCCTAGAAATCAACTTATAAATACTCGCCTTTGCAGAGATTTTCGGAGATGGTTTTTCAGCCGCCCTTTTATCCCAAAACCTCATGGTTGTTAGCCGCCTCCGAACCCAAAACTCTGTTTGAAGCTGCTGCCTCTCTCTTTAAACGTAAAGAAGCAGCCTTTTCTGTCCCCTTTATAAGTCTAAGTTAGCGGGTTCGAGGTCGGAGTTCGATAGTGCATCTAAGACCCCCCGCCTTAGTTCGCTGTCCTGTAAAAGGTCCGTAACTTTGAAAATATATTCTCCTAATACTAACTAGTAGCTAGTAGTGATTGATAGTGGAGATTATGGTTGAGAGTAATAGGTGGTGATAGTTGATAATGATGGATGGTAACGATGATGGTCGAGGAAGGTGATGATAGTTCATAATGATGGGTATTGACTGTTATATAGAGATGACAATGGGACGGCGCAGGTGCGGGTGGGGTGGGTTTCAATGTTCGCGGGCGGATTCTAATTTTTTAGAAAATAAATTAATGTGGGGCGGGGAGGGCGGATTTAAATACATGTTTGCAATTCGCTGCTTTGTTTTTAAAAGATTTTTGAATTGTTAGTTCATGTTTACATTAAAATGGACCAGTTCATTGTTGTTGATGTATACTATGCAATCGACCAATTGGTTTGACGCGAGGTTATTTAAGATCATAATATATTGGAAAGATCATTCCAAAGCATAATTCCACAATTTCAACTTCTTTTTTCTTTTTTTGGTAAATTGTTGCTTTATCATATTCTCCAGTAGTTGTCATTTGTTTGTTTGTTTTGTTTTGAAGCAGTACTGGATTTTAATGATTTTATTATGGGAAAAGAAAGGGTGGATAGTTTGTCAAAGATGGCAAGTTTCTCAAACACAACTTACACATTACAATCCAAATCGAAGCATACTTATACACTAACACCAACGAAAGAAGCAAAATTAAGAAAGAAGATATAAATTATTATGCATTAGAATATGATGTCTTTTGATAGTATTCTCAAATTAGAAAAATTAGAGCGGTTTAAAAAAAAGAAATTATATTTTGTGGGGCGGAGCGGGAAGGGTTGAAACCTTCATAGGTTTGTCCCGCAATCGCGCCGCCCTGCATCGACTGTCATCCTTACTGTTATGGTTAATAATGATAGTGGCGGTGGTTGGTAGTGGCGTTGAGGTGGGTGGGTGGATAATTGTCGTTGAGGACGATTGTGGTGGTGGCAGTGGCAATTGATAATTGTGGGGGTGGTGAATAGTGATAGTCCATGATAGTGAGGTGTTGGGCAGTGGTAGTTAATGTGATATGGGTAGTTGATATAATTGTGGGGGTGGTGAGTGGTAGTAGCCAATAATGATGGTTGCGACGATGATACTTGATAAGTGCATTTTATCAGATATGAACCACATATTCCTCTCATAAAAACATATAAATTATCATGTTTCCTTCATATTCTTAACTTTATTTTGCAGGAATAATTATAGAAGAATTGTTGAGCGCAACATGAGAAAAGAAAAATAAATATTTAAGAAAAATACAACAAAGAAGTTTTTCTCCTGAGCGGCCGATCCAATACAATAACTAATGCTTGTATTAGTTTTTCATAGGTTGAAAAGGTATACCAAACAAGGTTTTATTAATACACAAAGCTAATGCATGCATTATTTTCTCCAATGCACTATATCAAATGATCTCTAAGTGTTAGGCTTATCTAGTCCCTACGACTAGGTGCCGTCACGACATCCTGCAAAGGAAAATTTGGGTTGTGGCAGTTTCAGTTATTAAGCTTACAGAAAAATATAGTGCTATACTTCAAAATAAGCTCCCACAATGATTCAGGAAGTTTTCAATTCCTTGTGCCGTGGGAGGTGCTCATTTTGAATATGTGATCCAGGTGCTTCAATAAATCTAATGCCTTTTTTAATTTTTAAAAAATTAGAACTTAGTGAAATGAAAGATACTAGTATGTCTTTTCTAGCTGATCAAAGTATTAAGAGAACAAGAGAATTTATTGAAAATATCCTTGTTAGAGTTGAAAAATTTGTATTCCCGGTAGATTTTATATTGCTTGAAATGAAAGAAAATAATGAGGTACCATTAATTTTAGGTAGACCATTTCTTGCAACAGGAAGAGCAATTATTGATGTTTATCAAGGACAATTAATATTATGAGTTGACGAGGAAAGAGTAATTTTTGACACGCAGAAAATAATGAAATTTCCTGGGAATGAGTCGTCATCATCTTGTTTTCAAATTGACTTGTTAGATGACCTTGTAGACAAATACAAAGATAATCAGTTAATTACTGATTCATTGGAGAGAAGTTTTGGCTAGGTCAGGTACCATAAATGATGATAACCCCATAATTAGAGAAGAAGCTGAAATACTGAAAAATGAGTAAGAAAATAAGAAAGTCTCACAAGAAGGAGTTCAATCAAAAATTGACCTCAAAGATCATCCTTTTCATTTAAAATATGTGTTTCTTGATCATGAATTATTTTCAGTAATCATTTCATCTTCTTTGACTATATAACAGTAAAGAAAATTTATTGGAGTCCTGAGAAAACAAAAAAGAGCTTACGGGTGGACTCTAGCTGACATCAAAGGAATCAGTCCAGCTATTTGTATGCACAGGATTCTTATGGAGAATGATTATAAGCCAATAGTTCAACCATAAAGGAGACTAAACCCAGCAATACAAGAAGTCGTCAAAAAAGAAATGGTGAAACTTCTGACAGCAGGTATCATTTATCCAATATCTAACAATCTTTGGGTAAGTTCTGTACAGGTAGTACCAAAGAAAGGAGGTATGACAGTAATAAAAAATAAAAATAATAAACTCATACCTACTGGAACAGTCACATGATGGAGAGTTTGTATTGACTACAGACAACTTAATGAAGCCACAAGAAAAGACCATTTTCCTTTGCCTTTTATTGACCAAATGCGTGAAAGAGTTGCCATCATGGTTTTTACTGTTTTCTTGATTGATATTATGGGTATAATCATATACCAATTGCTCCAGAAGATCAGGAGAAAACCACACTTACATGCCCCCAAAGTGCGTACGCTCATCGAATAATGCCATTTGGACTATGCAACGCTCCTGCTACATTTCAGCGTTGCATGTCGGCAATTTTCTCATATATGACTGAAAGGTTTCTTGAAATCTTTATAGATGATTTCACACTTTTTGGTAAGACATTTGAAGAGTTTCTATCATTTAACTTTAGTGCTTAAAAGATGTGAAAAGACAAATTGGTTCTTAATTGGGAAAAATGTCACTTCATGGTAACATAGGGAATTGTTTTAGGACATAAAATTTATGCTAAAGGAATAGAAGTTGATAAGGCTAAAATTGATCTTATTGCAAGATTACTCCATCCCGCCACTGTTAAAGGCATTAGAAGTTTCTTAGGGCATGCAAGTTTATAAATGATTTTTCAAAAAGTTCAAAACTTGACTAACCTACAGATGAAAGATGTGAAATTTGAATTTTCAAATAATTACAGGAAAGCATTTGAGATTCTCAAGAAATAATTGACTAAGACTTTAATTGTTGTTTCTCCTTATTGAAGCCTGCCCTTTGAAATAATATGTGATGCAAGTGATGCAGCAGTAAAAGTGATATTAGGACAAACGAGAGATACAACAGTAATATTTGTTTATTTTGAATATAATACATTTATTTTATTTTTCTTTTATTTTTTCCACAAAAATATAGCCGCCTTGATAAGAAAAAGGGGAAGCATCGTCATCATCATAAAAGAAAAGCATTATCAATGATAAGAACATGGACCACCTTTGCCGTTTCTGTCTTCCTAATTGTTGCTATATTTTTTGCATATAATAATAGTCCCTTTTCCCCAATTGGCCCACTAGTTGATTAATATACTTTTTATAGCTGTCTCCATTTAGCTGTACATCAATTTTAAGTCAAGATATATTATTATCTTAGACGTAGTTGTTTTTTTTTCTTCTTTCCCATCCTAACAAATAGACCCCTTTCCCTCGATTAGCACACTGGTTGGCTACATGGGATTAATGAGGATTTTAATATTGAGATTAATAATAACAAAATTATTTATTGAATATATTTTTATTAATAAATATTTAGTTCATTAGTGTAAAAATAGATATACATGGTATAATATAAAAATATATGATTTAAACTAGTTAGAGCAAGATAAAGGTTTATTTTTAATTGTAGCCTTCGCTTTGACTTTGAGAAAATAGTTTTAAAGAAGAGGAAATGTGTCATTTTGATATTTATCCCAGTTGAAGTGTGAGAAAATAATATTATAATTGTAATATAAACAATTTTAAAATTGCTAGTTTTGAAATAAAAACCTATTAAATATGAAATAAACTAATTTCGAATTTAATCTCAAAATAATATTCTCTTATCTCTTAAACCAAATAACCCGTATGATTTATAAGATTTTGTGTGAGTAAATTTCTCAATGTCTTATCAAAGTGGTAGTGGGTAACATTGCTTGAGAGTGCGATCAAAAAGGTGCAAATTGCACTCTTGCGATATTAGCATCATAATAGAATATTAGATTACATAGATTTAAATTTGCTGATCGAGGTACAATTGAACTATTAAATAATTAAAATAAGATGAAAATATCATTTAAATGAGAATGAAAAATAAAATAAAAATAAAAATATAAAATAAGTAAAAAAACAAAAGAGATACTCTCTTCTACTCTTCCCCCCGCACCCCGCCCCATTTAATTTCTTCTCCCTTATAGGTACGCCCAAAAACACCCCCTCCCTTTTAGTTTTCCCCCTGTACGTTCTTCTTCCCTCCCCTCAACAACATCAACACTACCCCCTTCCTTTTTGTTTTTTCCCCGGTACGCTTCTTCTTCTTCTTCTTCCCCACTGTCCCCCCTCCCCCTCCTTCAAAAAAGAAAAAACAACCTAATCCCTGGAAACCCCTTACTGCTATTAATACTTATTTTTTCTTGTTTTCATTTAATTTTGACCTTTTTCAACCCAGTTCTTCTTTTCCCCCTCCCCTTTCTGGATGTGAACATTCCCCTCCCCAAATCTAGCTCCGCAAGCACGCAAGCGGTCAATATCCGACTCCGGCGATGTCTTGATAGCCGCTGTTAAGAACAATGCGGGGTTCATCTACCTAATTAAAAATACCTAAATAATTATTCATCGACGGAATGGTGAGACGGAGAAAGGAGATGAGAAGAGAAGAAATCTGTGCACCGCTAAGCACAAGGCAGCTTCTAATTTGAGAGAAAGGGAGATAGAGATGGAGGCATTAATTTTCCTTTTTCTTTTATTAAGAAAATAATATATTATAAGTGTTTTTAGTAAATAGAATATAAAAAATGACGTGAAATATGATGTGTCATTCATTCAGGTCAAGCAAGTGAGATGTACACATAGTTAGAACAATTCAAATTAAAGTGTTTGGAACTTTTGAAATGTTAAATCGGAACAAGTGAAAGAATCTAATCACTTTAGGAAAAGAAGAAGTTGAAAAGAGCAACAAGTTCACTTTACTTAACTATATTACTTGACCTTTTTAATTTAAGATATTCACTTTAATTTACTACATTAAGAGCGCAGACAATCTCTTTTAAATTTTTTTAAGTTTTTCTTATTATTATTATTATTTATAAATATTTAACACATTAGGAAAAGTAGTAACTTATCAATCAATAAGAAGCTCATTATTTTTTTTATGATCATGTTAGGAAAGCTCCATATACCCTTTGAAAGCCTTTTTAATTTGTATAAAACTTCATTCTGTTCTTGTATAATGATATAGAAATGCATCAATTTGTTGGGTTTTGTGAATAGTCGGGGATGAAAAATAAAAGAGGCACTTTTTGAATTGCACCTCTTCATATCATCCTTTTATTGTTTATAAATTTAGAAGTTTGATCGTATTTTCTTACATTTAAAATTTTGAAATTCTTCTCTTGTTCACTGCATTGTTTTTCCAAACAAACATAAGTGTCATGCATGATTTGTTCCACCTTATTCCATTGGCTGAAACACTGAGGTTTTTAAATTATCGCTATACTAGTGTGAGTAATCTGTTCTATTTTGAGAGGAAATAATCTTAAACTTCGAGTACTAGGAGGGGATTAAGTTCCTTAAGGACACACTGTGAATTAAGTGGGCTCGGATTTATTTATGCTTCTTCTACATTTTTGTTTTCCATTTTTTGAATTTTCAAATTTATGTTTCGAATACAAATTACTAACAACATCTAGTTTGTAGGTCTCCGACAAAGTCTTTGATTTGTTAAGTATTTGACTACGAATGCAGTAAATTTTAATAGCAGAATTTTTATTTTATTTTCTCATTCGGTGTTCAATACTCACATAACTTGTCATTCTTGTTTTAAACGGAAAGAATTTTTGGTTTTTATTCGATCATTGGTAATGCATTTAAGGGTTCAACTAATTTGAATTCATGTCATGTAAAATTCATCAAGGGGAAAGAGTGTTCCCTATTACTATACGTTTTATTTTTAAGAATGGAACCGAAGATCTCTAATTAAGATTAAAGAGATTGCTTAACATCATACCACAACTCTTCGGTGGTCTCATGTCTAGTTAAAAGAAAACCTAAATTGAGACTTACGGTTAGAGGAGTAGAAAAAGTTTTAAAAGATATTATGTGATGAGCTCAAACTTTGAGGGGTGAATTTAAATTTTAGTGTATACTGTACAGACGCGACTCCGTCAAATAGTCGGTTACTTGTACAAATCAAAATGGCGGTCCCATCATACCACAAATAAATCTCACAACACACGATTATTCCTCCATCTGAATCGTGTTTCGCAATTTTCCCACCCATTTCGACCTTCATATTAATGTTGATGAATATTTCCCTCTCAAATCTCATATCTCCATCCCGACCTCTATCTTTTTGGATTATTCCACTGTGTGTAGTGTGTGTGTATGTGTGTGTGTGTGTGAGAGAGAGAGAGAGAGAGGGAGGGAGGTAAGGGAGGGAGGAAAATGCCGATAGAAATGCTAAAAGGACTGCCATTTTCAGTGGACACATGGAGTCCAAAGTCAAGCACAAAGAGGCACCATTTCTTAACGCATGCCCATAAGGATCACACTCAAGGAATCTGCACATTCGCTTCTTACCCTATTTATTGTTCCCATCTCACTAAAACTCTTGTTCTACAGCACTATCCTCAGGTACTCTTTTATTTTTAATTGTTTCGGTCATGTTATGCATTGTGTTCGAGTTGTTAATTATTTGTCAAATTGGTCTGAAAATGTTGAAAAGTTACTTTTTTTTTTTGGGACAGCTTGATGAATCATTTTTTGTGGGTATTGAGGTTGGGCAATGTTTAGCGATCAATGACTCTGATGGTGATTTTACGGTTACTGCCTTTGATGCCAATCATTGCCCAGGTGTGTATATGAATATGCAGTGGGACTGTTCTTATTCTCCGATTTTTCATTCTGATTTTTGTTTTCCAGTAACTTTTTATGCTCAGAGTATTCTGGCTGGTTATATTGTTTTTCTTCTGGGAAGTTTGGTGCTTTTATATTTTGTTCATTACAATAAACTGTTTTTGTTTTTCATTTCTAGGAGTTACCTATTAGGTGTACTGTGCACTTTGGCTTAGACTAAGTATTATACACATCTACACTACGATCCCTCAGGTGAGGTAGATGGATGAGATAGTGCTCAAGGTTAAAATTACTGGTGAATGACACAGTGGTTTTAAGCGTAGTATGTGGCAGTGGGCAGTTTGTAGGTTAACTGATGGGAAGAGAAGGGTGTGTGCTTCAAGGTGCTTTCATTCGAATCTGCACAGGGAAATGAGAATGATCGAGATGAAATTTTGGCCTTGCAGAGGGTTATATCCCTATCACGAGTGACCTTATCAATAACAAGAGTGACCTCGGGAGTGGATGAAGATGGGAGAGTTAGCTTGTAGAATGGCTGCACTGGTTGCTTAAGTTGTGTGTGTCTGTGTAATCCAAATTGATAAAGTGAAAGCAAAGGATCCAACAGTGACTTAATGTGCTTGTGTTGTGTGTTTGTATGATCAATATCCAATGAAAGTGAGTACCTCAACTGATAGAGCGTCTTGAATAATGGAAGCGTTTGCCCAGTAGAGTCTTATGAAGTCTTCCTTCCATCTAAACTGATATCAGTGTATAGGTAACTGTATTTGCACTCAGGTTGACCTTTTTGTTGGTAAATAAAAAAAAAAGTGGCTTGTTGTGCCTCATTGTTCAAATGTAATTATGGCACCCTCCATTGTGCGTCCATTTGTTTGTCCATGTATCTATCTGTGTGCTTGCAGCTTGCACACTTATCTGACATGTCTCTGACTTAGTGTAGTGACAACTGGCGGAATTGTTGAGTCACCAAGTTGCGGAAGTTGTGTCAAGGTGGAACAAAGTAAAATTAATATTCAACTATCCGGAGAAATTACAAGACCAGTAATTCTCAACTTAGGAAAGAACAGAGGATGACAAAACAAAAACAAGAAAAGGAAGGGTCGAGATTGCTCAAACGAGCTAAGGAAAATAAAAAGCAACTTCTTCCATGCTCTATTCTGCCTATGCCCTCTTCCTTATGTACTATCATGAGCTCAAGATATTCTTCTCCTTCTCTAACAGATTTGGCAGAGGTAATATTCCTTTTTGATCAGGGACCACATATTGGTCCAGGTGCTTCGGTAATTGTCTCTCTTGTATTGCGCCTGGGTGCAGCTGATGTGTCCAGCTGGTTTGTTACAATGCCGCCCCCGTGAAGACGAACCTTGTCCTCAAGGTTCAACTTGGGAAATCTCTGTTTGAGTTGATGAACATCCTCCCAAGTTGCATCAGATGCATGGAGGCCAGACCACTTGATGAGGCATTGTGGAATTTGATGGGCACCACGAGTCACAGTTCTAGTGCGTAAAATCTTTTCTGGAGAAAGAATCATATAAGAGGATTGATCAAGCAATTGGATTGGTGTGACCTGGTTAGATGGATTCCCTGGACACTTGCATAACATCGAAACATGGAACACAAGGTGTATTTTAGAGGAAGCTGGAAGGGCAAGTTTGTATGCAACCTCGCCAATACATTCCACAATTTGAAAAGGCCCAAAGAATTGCCTACTCAATTTGGTATGACGTTGCAGACGCACTGAAAGCTGTCAGTAAGGTCGCAGACGGACATATCTCCTACTGCCAAAATTAACTTTCGTCAAGCTTTATTAGCATTCAGTTTCATCCGCTCCTGTGCTTGGAGTAAATTAGCCTTCAAGATGGCTAAGGTTTCATCTCTTTCGCGAAGGTAGGCTGATACCACAGGGTAGGTCGAACTGTCCCTCACATAACGCGACACAATTGGTGGAGATGGCCATACACCACAAAAGGAGTTAATTTGGAACTATGTTGGTAGGATGTGTTGTACCAAAACTCTGCCCAAGAAAGAGTAAATCAGGCCGTTGGTTTATCAGCGACAAAACAACGAAGGTACATTTCCAAACACTTGTTGAGGGCCTCTGTTTGACCATCGGATTTAGGGTGATAAGCTGAACTCATGGCCAATTGAGTACCCTGCAATCTGTGAATCTCGTGCCAAAACTCAAAAAGAAATAAAGGTTTCCTATCAGAAACAATAGACAGAGAGAAGCCATGAAGGCACCCACATTTGGAAAGACGATCGACAATTATAAGGATCACTGTACGACCGTGTGAATGAGGCATCCCTGTAATGAAGTCCATTGCAATGTTATCAAAAAATCGCATCTGGAATAGGTAATGGCGAGAGTAACCCAACAAGCTTCAAATTGGAATCCTTCATTTGTTGGCATATTTGACACCCTGACACAATTTTTGACATCCTCACGCACGCTTGCCCGATAGAAATTGGAAGAGAGACAGTGAAATGTGCGGGCTATACCAGCGTGGCCACCAATCTTCGAAGAATAAAATTCCTCAAGCAACAACTTTCTCAAGCGTTGTTCATCAGAGGGAATAACCAACCTCTTGTGAAATAAAAGGATACCTTCTTGAAAAGAGAATTGAGGTAAAGAGGCAGGATCATCAAGCAACTGCTGTTGTAAGGCCAAAAGGCCCATATCTGTTTTGTTCAAATCCCTTAGGTGGGCAAGCAAATCCATCCGCGTCATAGTTAGAGTCAAGGCATGAAATAAGGGTACTCGGGATAAAACATCAGCAGCCGAGTTAAGTTTCCCCGAACAATAACGAATCTCAAAATCATACCCAATCAATTTACTAAGCCACCTTTGCTGCTCCGGAGTTTGAATGACCTGGCTGGTGAGAGACCTCAAAGGTTGCTGGTCGGTGACAATGATGAATCGACGACCTAAAAGGTATTGACGTCATTTTTGAACAGCTTGAGTAATAGCAAACATTTCCTTGGTGTATGTTGATGTAGCTTGCATTCTAGGTGACAACTTTTGGCTGAAGAAAGCAACTGGATGGCTATCCTAAGAAAGAACTGCACCTATCCCCGTACCCGTAGCATTTGTTTCAACAGTGAAGACTTTAGAAAAATTAGGCAAAGAGAGCACAGGGACTGAGTTTAGGGCCTTCTTGAGGTTCAAAAAGGCATTAGAGGTTGCTGTAGACCAAAAAAAAAGAATCCTTTTTCAAGAGGTCTATGAGGGAAGAAGCCAACTGAGCATAGCCTTTGACAAAACGGCAATAATATCCTGTTAAACCAAGAAATCCATGAATCTTTTTAACGGACGCTGGGCAAGGCAATGAATTGATGGCAGGAATCTTTTCAGGATCCACTTGGAGGCCTGTAGAAGAGATAATATGTCCTAGATAAGTAACAGAGGTCTGACCAAAATGACACTTGGTACATTTCACCACTAAAAAATTTTGGCGGAGAATATCAAAAATCGTCTGAAGGTGTTCGAGATGAGCCTGCCACGATGAACTATACACAAGAATATCATCAAAAAACACAAGAACAAACCGGCGAAGAATTGGCTTAAAAATCGAGGTCATAGTAGCTTGGAAGATAGAAGTGGCATTAGAAAGCCTAAAAGGCATGGAAGTGAACTCGTAGTGGCCCTCATGAATGCGAGACGATGTTTTCTCAATATCAGGGGGTGCAAACGAATTTGATGATATCCAGCAAGCAAATCTAACTTAGAAAAGAAACAAGCATTGTTCATCTCATCAAACAATTCATCCACCGTGGAAATGAAAAATCTATCTTTAATCGTAATAGAATTTAATGCCCTATAATCAACGAAAAAACGCCATGTACCATCCGTTTTACGCACCAATAAAATATGAGAGGAATAAGGGCTGGAACTGGGTTGAATGACACCTGATTTAAGCATCTCGGACACCTGCCGCTCGATTTCTGCTTTCTGAAAATGAGGATACCGATAAGGTCGGACATTGATGGGAGCATCATTCGGTAGTAATGGTATACGATGGTCCTGATCACGGGATGAGGGAAGAGATGTAAGTGGCTGAAACACATCCTCGTAGGTACTGAGCAATAAAGTCAAAGCAGAAGGATAGTCTGGAGATGAGTTGGTTGGCTCCATAGGAAATTCCAAACGAAGGAGATATGCAATTGAGTCGGTCTGAGAAAAACGACGTAGAGTAGCAACATTAATTTGGCTAGGGGAAACAGGAGAGTTACCCATCCACCGAATGTGTCGATCGGATATTGTAAATTCAAATATTCGATTGACATAATCAGTCAAACTAGGGCCCAAAGGTTTCTGACCATACCACTCTCAGTACTAAATCTGGTCCATGTAAATGGATGACGAAAAAATACGTGGAGAAGGAATACCCCCGAGTCGTAATAGGAACATCACGAACAACCCCCATACATTGAAGTTCCTGGCCATTTCCAACCATAAATGAAAGCCTAGTATAAGGCTCGACTGGTAACTTGAGTTTCTTTGCTACTCTGGGTGGAAGAAAGTTATGCGTGCTAGCCCCATCTGTGAGTATTTATGTTGAAAGGCTCTTATTAATGCCAGTAAAACGAAGAGTAGAAGGGTGTTGGTCACCCGAAAGAGCATGTAGGCTTATGGTAAGAAGGGAAGGATTTTCTGGTAAAGTGGCTGGAGGAGGGGAATCCGAAAGTGGGGGAGGGGTTTCGAGGGTCATCAATAGGCTCATCTTCTGCAAGAAGAAGGAAGAGCTGGAGTGTTGATGAACAACGGTGACCCTTTTGGTATTTTTCGTCACAATTAAAACAGAGATTCAGCTCACATTTTCGTTGTAATTTTCCCAGGGTCAATTTCTTGAAAGGTATACGACCACCACCTGGCAGGGCAGCTAACAGAGGTCGGGTTGATTTAGGGTTACATGTATTTTGCGGAGGTGAAGTGAAGGCAGGGGTTTTGGCAAAAGGTGGGTCGAGTTGGGGGCTTGGAATGAGCCAAATATTTTTGCTCTTGTAAAAAGGCCAACCCAGTAGCATCATTAAGATCACTGGGCTTAAAAGAAAGCACATCGGCTTAATATTCGGGTGAAGCCCAAATGCTTCAACGTCGGTTCTGAGACTTCTGTGGTTCGGTTAGCCAGCTTCTCAAACTGAGAGAGGTAATCATGGACGGTCGTTGTTATTTGTAATTTTGCTAACAAGCTCTTTGGTGACTCTAACGATTTGGATCCAATACGCTTCACCAAAGCTGCCATTAAGTAATCCCAGCCGCACAATTGACGATTTCGGAACATCCATTAATACCATTCCTCGCCTCCCCTTCAAGGAAGAAGGAGACGAGATCTAGGCGGTTCTCATTTGAAATCCTGTAGTTGTTAAAGTACTGATGTGCCTCAAATATCCAACTCTCAGCATTGAGACCATCAAATTTGGGAAGATCTATAGTGGCTGGTTTATCATGGCGGAAAGGGAGGAAATGCTGTTGAGCCATCGGGAGTATCTGTTGTGTGTTTGGTCGGGTAAACGTGGGGGATAGCAGAGGGAGAAGAGTATGAAGGAGTGAAAAGGTTTTGAGGAAGAGGTGTAGAAGAAGGTCCGGGAATGGAAGAAGGGGAACTTAGTGTGGTCGTTGCTGGCGCCGGCAAAGGGTTATTCTTTGCAGCCAACTGAGAAACAATCTGCTGAAGGGCTATGTTAATGGATTCAACTTCCTTTTTTTGAGAAGCTGAATCTGCCCGTAGCTGTTGAACGCTTCAGCTAAAGATTTCAAACGGTATTGTGATCACCTTCAACCATTGGTAGCGGAAGGACAATGAAAGCACCAAATGGAACCAAGTAAAATTAATATTCCACTATCCGGAGAAATTACAAGACCAGTAATTCTCAACTTAGGAAAGAACAGAGCAAAACAAAAGCAAGAAAAGGGAGGGTCCAGATTGCTCAAATGAGCTAAGGAAAATAAAAAGCAACTTCTTCCATGCTCTATTCCGCCTATGCCCTCTTCCTTATATACTATCATGAGCTCAAGATATTCTTATCCTTCTCTAACGGATTTGACAGAGGTAATATTCCTTTTGGATCAGGGACCACATATTGGTCCAGGTGCTTTGGTAATTGTCTCTCTTGTACTGCGCCTGGGTACAGCTGATGTGTCCAGCTGGTTTGTTACACAAGGTGACCACCTCATTTCAGATCTACAAGGTGGGCAATACTTGGCGTGGTCTCCTTTCTTGGTCCTGGGTGGATGCTTTTGCTTTAGTTAGGTCAGCACTTGGCAGCTCATCCCAGGATGAGCTGCTGCTCTTATGCAACAGTCCTATCTATGAGCTAGGTGACTCATGCTTATAGGGGTGGGCATCGGTCGGTTCGGTTCGGTTTTGTATAATTTCGGTTTGGTTTATTCGGTTTTTGGTTTTTAATTTTAATAACTAAACCAAACCGAAGTTATTACGGTTCGGTGCGGTTTTTTCAAAGTTCGGTTCGGTTATTTTCGGTTTATTTTGTCGGTTATAAACGGTTCAAGATTTTCAACGATGACCACAATATTTAGTCTGTCAATATTGTTTCCATGTATCTGCATTCGCCATTCAGAAAAAGAAAATGCAAACATTAAGAAGGGCACCTGCCGCAGATTATGTATCAGCAATTCAGCAGATTTTTCAAAATAAATTTGGGAATCTATGGCCAAACACCAGCTTAGAAACTTGACAGAAAGTTTAGTGCACTGTGCATATAATACAGTAGCATCACAAAGCTGGCTATATAGTCTGTACTCTGTAGCTGGAAAAACTACTGAATCACAATCTCATTATAATAAAGAGAATAACCCCACATAAGGATAAAGGTCTTGTGTCCCTCATGTTCAAAATAGTACTTACTTCTTATACTGCACCATGCTAGTTCATCTTAACTCTATAGTATACATACATGTCTTCTGGCAGGTAGAATCCTCAATCGCTAATTAATTAAAAATAATCAAATATATTTTGAGTGCTTACTGTTGGAGTCCTTTTCAGACGATGGTTCACTAGCAGAGGAGACGGAGTCGG